>VMKM01002028.1:0-94340 GCA_008360985.2 Macquaria ambigua
GATCTCGCTTTCCCCTAAATCCACAGATACGACAGGTATTTGACAGAAATGTTAATGGTTTTTAATCTCTTCCTTTGCCCTTTGGACCAGAGTTTGTTCTTTCTTGGTTTTCACTCCCTTTATTTATAGTCGCTACATATATTG
Organism: Macquaria ambigua; assembly: GCA_008360985.2. Lineage (NCBI taxonomy): Eukaryota > Metazoa > Chordata > Actinopteri > Centrarchiformes > Percichthyidae > Macquaria > Macquaria ambigua. Next base: position 145 of record VMKM01002028.1, read on the forward strand.
TTTTATTCAGGATGTGTTTATCTACTCAGAAACTGCATCACTTTGCTTGTCAGGGGTACTAAACTGTACAGTCTCTGGGACAGCTTTAAAAAAGTTTTCTTCAGTTTGAAAGAATTTGGGGTTTTGCCTGTATGTCCACAGGATTTTATAACATGGCAAATATCTTTATAATAGGACATTCTGAGCCTTAGTACTATCAAAAACTGATCGATAGTGTAAAGCCAAAAGAGCTCATCTTCATGGATTTTGTCACCAATTGTTTTCAGTTTTCGTATGGGATAAATATATTTGAAGATTTTCCCATCATGCTTTGGGTTAACATGAAGTATAATGTTGCCATTGGAGACAGTCGGTTTGCTGTATGCTTCACAGCACTGCAGCCCCAGTTTTTTAGGCTGTTTGTCTTTACATTTTGGTGAATCTGCACCATTAAACACTGTATTCACCACTAGTCAGTCATGTTTGCACTGTAACAATCGCTGGATTCATTTTGATACAGAGACTTCTAGACTTCTACTACCTTCTTCTGAAGGTATACAGAGCATTTATACATGATTTCTAAACAAATTTATGGATATTTATCTGCAATGGACATCGGAGATACTGATATGTGTACAGTATGTGTATTACTTCTCTGTTCAGAGTTATAACTTTGAGGTCAAAGTCAAAAGGACACAATTGGGTTCGAAGTGTTGCATGCAGCACCCTTTGAAGCTGGTATGAGTTTTATGTAGGGCTGAAACAATTAATCAATCGATTGGTCGATTGCCAGAAAACGAGTCACCATCAATTTTAATAATCGAATAATGGTTTTAGTCATTTATCAAGTTCAAATTCAAAATATTTGTGGGATTCAACTTTGCCACTCTCCTGTTCATTTAAAGACATTACCTTGGGCTTTTCATTTTTCACTATCTGACATTTTATTGACTAAACTATTAATCAGTTAATCGAAAAGATAACAGATTAATCGATAATAAAAATAATTTCTTGCTGCCCTAGTTTTGTGCTTTAGAAATACCTCGCTGCATGCCTCACTAGCTGCTGTGGGGATCAAACCCACGCTGTTCTGGTTACAGGACCGTCTCTGTGACCACCAGGCCGTGCTGCTCCCCAAATATTGACTGCTACACGGATTTGATCATGAGCGTTTGTGTGGCCCGAGTTAATCTGCTCCGCATCAGCCTGCTGTTTGCATATGTGATTCAACAGTCTGACAGCGACAACAACTAAGTTCACAAAACTGCTGCTCAGTCATGTGAAACACAAAAACACCTGCAAGATGCCCCAACAGGAAGCAGGAACACACACTACACAAGAACACACAAACGGGCTCATAGCCGCATTTCACTTTAACAAGCCACCACACACGTTCACACTTCTGACAGTTACTCCAGTGTGTAAACACACCCAAACACATTCACACACACACACACACACACACACACACACACACACACACACACACACACACAGACACACACTCTCTCTCTCATACACACAACCAAACACACACAACTGTGACAGCCCAAGATTCCCCCGGAGGACCAGCTATAAACCCAACACACACCCCAGCAGCAGAATGGATTACAGCTTAGCAAGCAGCCTGGCCTTCCATACATACGCTGAGGCAGCTGTTTCTGGATCTGCATGTATGTGTGCGCGTGCGTGCGTGTGGAGATATATGGCAGTGAAAAAAACAAGTGAGGCTCTATGCTATTGACAAAACAATATAATGTGTGTGGAAATGTTTAGGGCAGGCAGAGGGAGGGGGCTCCCGTTATGCCCCACCCTCAGGCCGTATTCGGACAAAATCAGGTGCTGCGGTGAAAACGCCGGTCCTCGCATTCATTTGTACGTGGGTAGTGCGTTTAGGCTGCGGCGGTGGGGACTGCAGGGGGTGCCGAAGAGAAAATGCAGTGGGCCTGCGGCAAAAAGTTAAAACAGAATCAACTTTTGGAGAAACTGACACTGCGGTGGCCAATCATGCCAAGGATCAGACCTTGATGATGATGATGACTGTACATCAGCTGTTCAACCCTGCCACGAGGGAGTACAAAGACGTTAACCTCGGTGTAGTCGCTTGGTGTTGTATCGCTCTTCAAGCTGGGATCAGCAATGCCTGATTTGGTCTGAATACTATGGGGCGAACAACACTCCACCACTGGCCCAAATCAACCACAGAAGACATACAGACAACCAAGACACTAAATCAAGTCAAAACACAACAGCAACACAGAATCCCAGACTGAGAGGCAGCGAGACCAGCAGTCCCCACGTCAGAAGCCTCTCCCTTCTGGTGCTGGCACGGGAGCTTTTACGCACTTCATTTCCCGGCCAGGTGCACCTCATTGAGCAATCGGATGCAGCACACCTGGGCAGAGCTGGAGAGGACAGGAGAGGAAAAGGGGACAGACAGCACAGGGAACACATACAGCCGTAACTCTGCATGTATGTGTGTGTGAGGTTGTGACAGTGAAGAAAATATAAGTGAGGCTTGATGCTATTGACAAAACAATAAAATGTGTGTGTGAGTGTGTGGAAATGTTTAGTTCACGCGGGGGGGGAGGGGGGGCGGGGGGGGCTCCTGTTTGCAGCGATGGTACGGAAATCGATAACTTCCTGCACCCTTGACCCCTATTACCTATCAAGTGCTCCAAGAAATGTGGACACCCTGTACGAGATGTGGGAAAATCAATTTCCATTTTGGCAATTGATTCATATTGACAGTTTGATAAAACAGCGGAAACGTGGAGAACTGAGAAGAACAAGAGGTAAGAGAACATGACGGAGAACAAAACAGTAGCTGCTGATACTTCACAACAACAGCTTCACTGTCTCATTGACTCTTGTTATCTGATATAATTTTCCCTAATTTTCATTCCAATCACTTCCCTGGATAGTCTCATTTGAATTGCAGCCAAAAATCTTGGAAACCAGCCTTCAGGCCATAACAGATTTATCATTTTCTGCATTTGTTTATTGGCAAGGGAAGAGGGGATCGGCTGTTATTTGGGAAGTTGATCTTGCGTGACAGTTCAATATTAAATCCTCAGAGTCGCATTATTTTTATGGTTGGATTGGCTCCTGGAGCGAAAGTTGACTAAAAAAAAACCCACAAGACTCACTGAGTTTTGTTACAGCAAAAGGAATTAAAGCACCTTGAGGAGCAGAGTTCACCAAACCCGCAGGGAGATAATCTGACCGGATTGGTGAAAAAATTCCCAGGGCTCAGTGTCCTAAGTCTCTAGAGATCTGATTGGTATGTTTAATGTTTTAGTGATCCTATTGGTCTGTTTCTCAAGTCTGTGGCTTTCCGGTTGAGCCGAAAAACCCATGAGGACTGTCTCCAAAATGTGGAATCCTCCAGATGGACGATTGTAATATTCCTTTGGGTAAATTCTTTGTAATATCCAAAAAACAGTTATCAGAGCTCATGCATATTCAAATGTTCCTAAATTACTGATCCATTGCCCTTTAAAGCACTCTTAAAAGCATTCTTTGCCAGTGCCAACAGCGGTAACTGTTTCATCTGCAAAAATTGGGTTAAAGTCCCGCTTTATTGCTATGATATTGCAGCTACTGGGGATACACCTTTCATGTGTGCGCCTTTGTATTGCTTGTTCATGTAATTTGGATGTTTCCATCACTCACTGATTCCAAAGTCCAGATACTTTCAGCATGACCACAATCTTGTTTGATAGCTTTTTCTAAAATATTAACAAACAAATCATCTGAATAAAGACGTATCTTTCTGTGTCTTTTTTTCCAAGCTTAGCATCGCATATTGCAATCTTCATGGACGAACATGGACACAAAGGGCTCCTGGGTACAGACAATAAAAATAAATGGCCTCCATATAGACCATATAGAAAACTACCAAACATGCTCATTATGAAAGGACTCTGTTCAGAATAAGGAGCAAAAAGAAACATCAGAACATCCCTACTTTTGACTCTCCCCGAGTCCCTGGGCCTGTGCCCGGTAGGGCACTTTGCTAATCCATCCATGCTTGTGGTCTTCCTTAGTGGACGGAGTGTGCCATCACAAAGCACCATCTTTGAATATAGACAAGCTCAATCTCCCTGTTATCACGTGACGAAGTTTCCATACTTAGCTCACATGATGACAGCTGAATTATCTCCATGACAACTGAGCAAATCCAGCTGAGGAAGGCTGCACGATGCAGTTGAAAACTTTGTCTCAAACTATTTCAAAAGGTCTAGAATGGACTTTCCTGCTCAATTACTCTGTACTTTCACTGTTTTGAATAGAGGGTGTGAATCTTATGAAATGGATAACACTACAGGTCATTGGCACCCAACTGAAACTCAGGAGCTTGCGGTGCCTTCAAGCGGGGTCGGGGTTATTGTGTTCACATCATAGGTCTAGCTGAACAACCTACTAATATGTTATTCGCGGAAGCGAAAATGTTACTTTTAAAATCTTTGTTAATTACTTTTGTAGCTTTTCTTGTTCCTAGCCTGACTTTAAAATAAAGTTTTCCATTAAAAAAAAAAAACACAGCCACAGTGTTCTCACTACTTACAGCAGCAGAACACAAAGAATAATGTGTGATCGGCTTCAAGGTCATAAATCATACGAGTTCCAGTTGAAAGCAGAGATGTTCAAGCATGTTCACCGCGGGTGGTTGATAGGTATTTAGGCATTTTCTGTAACCAGCAAGTCGTTAAACATGACAGTATATCAGGGTGTAAAGTTGGATTTTTCTTGTCTTTATAATTAGTCACTATCCATTACACATGCTGTTACAGCAATCTACAGAACTTAGACTCATTTCCCATCACATCATTGTGACCTGATCAAAAAGTCAAGTGTAAACTTAATGACCCTGCACTCGTCCCGTTAGTTCTTTTGTTTCAACTGACAAAGTAATTAGCCATCACTGCTCCCATTACCTTTTCGATAATGAAGGGCTTTCAGGTGTGGTAATACCTCTCTGGCGGCCATGTTGGAGGTCCTCAGCCTTTGGGCAGCAATGAAGATAAGCAAAAAGCTGATCTGCTTTTCTAAATGAACAACTTGGCCGTCCTTACAGAAATCAATGAACATGGCTGAGTGGAATTGAGCATTTCAACACTGATAAATCTGATCGGGAGCCAACAACTGTCAGGTCAGGTAGCTTGAACTGTCCTGGTGTAAACACAACATCCTCCTCTGTCCTTACATAGTCACCAATTTTGCAGAACAACTTCCTTCTTCAGCTTTTACCCTCTGCACATGTTCACAGGTTTTCTATCCCATGAACACAACTGATATTTCAGGCTCACTTTTCACGTCCAAATAAGAAGTTTGGGTAATAATGCTGAAGCTTGGGCTTTGTTTGAATCCTTAGTTACTGTTTATTTTAAACCTGTAATAAGTGGCAGCAGATATTTGGCGATTTGTTGGCAAACAGTTGCTTATTTACTCATCCAGCAGTTACAGGGGCAACATTATCGTTCATTTGGAGTCGTGTTTCTGGCCACCTGGTGAATGTAAGTCCAATATTCTCTCTCTTTCAGCTCTGGTTATGGTCTCTACCAACTCCTGAGGGAAACATCTGGCTCTTTAGCTGCTAAATGATCCACTATGCTCACCAGCTAGTTGCTAACTCTGTCTGCCATTTGGGTTTTTAGAGCTTTTTCCCTGAAAACAGCTGAATGCTGCAGCCAAAAACAACACTATGAGAGTGGTGAGCATGAACCAAAACAGTAAAGTTGCAGCTGGACGGCTAAACAATGAGCTGAAACTCACTATAAACCCCATACAGCTGAGGGCAGCTGCAGATTCTGGTGATAATTCTCTGCAGGTTCCCTCCATTTGTTGTCAAGTAAATTCTATTTAAATATCTCTAAATCCCAAATTGGTCTAAAAAGGCTCCATAATCTTTACAACATGTGTTGCCCTAGTGATGCAGTTGTCCTTTGTGTTATATAATTTGCACAGTAATTAAAACGTCTAGTAGAGGCTGGTGTTTATGGTGTCTATAGTCCCATGTTAAGGTAATTAAATGAACCTGCAGTTTGTTCAGGTTAACTGAGCCAACTCCTCTAAAGTTACCTAAGCAGACAGGGCTAAAGCCAGCACAGATTACTGTGTCAACTTACAGTATATGTGGATACAAATCAAACTTAGACTATTCACTCTGACTTAGAACAGTAATGAGTAGAATAACCACAACACATTTTTTTCAGATATCTCTCTTTTGCTTTTAGGATATTCTCCAACAAGTCTTCAAGACACCAGTTCCTTCCAAAATGACCCACATCACCACTTCGAACATAAACCACAGTCTCCTGAGTCAAATCACATGCACTGCAGAGTGTGTGGCAGTTAAACAGCGTCACATTATTTCTGTCTTTACCACTGACAGAACAGTCATTATTGTCACGATCACAACAGGTTATTTGTCAGGAAAATGTAAACTGTAGGCCTTTATAAGCATTTGAACAAATGATGGTGGGGACAGTCTTGAATTCTACCATCCTTTATAATGACCCTAAACTGAGCTGAATTCTTAGATAATCATCTCTTGTCAAAGGAGAAACCTTTCCATCAGAAAGTCCATCTGCACCTCAGAGGACTGAAATGTGCGTGTCCTTCAGAGTCGGTGTGTTTGTGCTGCTGGTGCACAGGGCTCGGGCTGAGCCAGCTGTATCCTTGACCCTCCAGTGCTGCATCGTTATCCATCTCTGTCTCTGCTAGCAGCCACGTCACTGCCAGGCTCAGACAGGCACCAGTCAGGAGGGCTACACCGTACGAGCCGACACACACACACACTCCCACGCATTCATTATATGCAAACACAAGAACATATATGCACAGATTGCCGTTAGGAGTACTGTTATACACAACAAACAGCTGTCAAATGGTTTAATGTACAAACACACACACACACACACACACACACACACACACTGCATAATGTGTGTCAAGCTCTGGATGTTCACAGAAAAACCCAGATGCCACATTTCACTCTGGGACCGATCTCCTCCCCGAAGCCAGTGGATGAATTTAGTCGAACAATGGAAAAAAAGTAAAAATATTTGGTCACCCTAAAGCTGCTGTCTAATGCCCGCTGCCCTGACTGCATGCAGTTAGGCAGACCGACAGACACGACGCCGAGGCCCGAACCGACGCGCCCAGACGCTGTGATTATATCCAGCATTTCTCCCAGCGAGCCTGTCGACACTTTGGCAGACGCTCTGCTCTCATCCAAAAGAGCAATAGGAGCTGTCTGCCCTGTCTCACTGCCTGCCTGACTGCTGAGACACACACACACACACACACACACACACACACACAGAGAGAAATGCATGCATACACTCAGGCAGGCATGGATGGCAGTGTACATTACGTTAAAATGTGTGCACATAGATATATGTCTACAAAAACATGGATATACAGATACAAACATGTACGTGTAAAGACAACTGTGGAATGCCAAAAGTGTCACAAATCACCATGGTTACAGAGAATACTGACTTGTGATTGGCTGCAGGGTATTCACTATTTTGATTAAACTGCATACTCATACCTTCTGGTCTCAGCTGTTACGAGGCGACACCCTCTCCTTTTATTTCATTGCAGTCCAGAAATGTTTTTGCTCCCGTTTCAACCGTGTAAAGCACTTTGTAACTTTGTTTTGAAAAGTGCTGCATAAATAAAGTTTATTACTATCACCAAAAATCAATGAAAACTACAGTCTCAAATATATTGACATGTGTTTTAATGTCTGGACTTTCTGATGCTGTTAACTTGTTTATACAAGTTGAGAAACAAATTGTAGATTTGTTCATATTATAAATGTGATTGTACCTCAGATTTATGTCAAACAACTGCAAACAATGCTTATTCATTCATTAACATGTAAGTGTTAGCATATAATTAATTAACTAAGCTCAAGACTGTTAAATGAACACTAGACCACTTAAAGTAGATCACATTCATTTATGTTCATGTGGTGGGCTTTCCTGCTCGTCTGAAAATGAGGATGGACCCTCTGAGGCCATTTTGTTTTCCTGCCAAACCTTTTCACGTGGGTTTGTGTGGTTGTGGGATACGTGAGTTGGTAGAAAGAAGACGTTTCTGTTGTTCACCTTGTAGTTAACAAAGCTCAATCCATTCATATGTTAAGAAGATCAGGCATACCTCTTCCCAACTATCCACACATTGTTGATGCAAGATTATTGAAATGATGTTCAAAGCAGGGCATCACCTACAGAACTCCAATCCAATTGTGCAATCATAGCGTTACAGACCAGATCAGCAGTTTGACAACCTCAAGCTACAACAGATGTACTACTCTATTAACACACACTCATACAGCCTATATCGGTGCAGAAAAGGGCAGCCATCACTGTTGTGATCTGGCTGTTGGAAAGAGCAAAACAACCCCGTAATCCATCATGCTGTTCCTTGACCCCCAAACACCAACAACCTCCTCCGGCCCCACCCCCAGAAATACAATCGCACATAATATCACACATGGAAGGTCACACGGCGATTTAAACATCTAGCCTTACACACTGTCTCTCACACTGCTTTTAACTCTCTCTCTCACTCACACACACACACACACACACACACACACACACACACACACACACACACACACACACTTCAATTTTGTCACAGCAAACTGCTTTTCATGGACGTTCACGGTCCCACGTCTATGCCATAAATGGAAATTTCATGCAGTTAAAGAAGTCTTCCTCTGGTTTCAGTAAGACACATAATGGCGTTTCTGACCCATTATGGACTTTTTAAAACCTTCATTTATCCAAGAAGGTCGACAGAGAACAGATGTGCCATCTCAGCGACAAACTGCCATCACTGAACACTGGAGCATATGGGGGTTTAGTGCCTTGCTCAAGGGCACCTCGGCAGCTTTTACCACAGGAGAAAAGAGCATTTGCTTTAATTTTTATAACCAAAATAAAATGTTGTGCCCACCAGCTGGTTCAATGACTATTGACAAGCCTGCATCTTTAACCTTCTAGCTATTGCCGGTTTCATCGTTAAATTAAAAAGACATTGGTAAACAATATTTGAGATTTTAGAGGCAGAGCAGAGCTTTTCAAATGATTCCTTCAAGCCATTCGAGACCCGGGCCAAAAAGTGATTTTTTGTACTGCTTCAATTTATTTGTATTTCCAACTTGAAAAGACTCAATTAGAATAAAAAATAAAAATAATTATTGCATCCAAGTTTTACAATGATGTGACATTAAAGTGTTCAATTAAGATTAACCTAAAAAAATCCAAGTGAAATGCATTAATTAGAATTCTGTGACACTAGAGTATCATAGCTTAATACAAAATGGTAATAACCAGTCAAAGAGAGATGGGGAATTTTTAATGTGACCGATTGAAGCTATAAGACTTCACATTAATCAGATCCATTCAGTAATATATTCAGAAACTGATGAAGCTATAATTCAAACTAAAGTCACTTTTATTGAGATGAAGTTTTTTTATTTTGTGAATAATATTTCACGCCACGCTAGTTGGCAGCAATGTGGTCAAGACTGAAATATCTCAGCAACTATTGGACACAGTTTCCAGACGATGTGTCCTAATGACTTTGGTGATCCTCTGACTTTTCATCTAGCAACACCATGAGGTCAAAATTATAATTTGTCCAGTATTTTGGTTTATGACCAAATACCTGCAAAACTAATGTCATTCCATCAGCCTCAGCTGTGTTTGGTGCTTATTAGGAAATGTTAGCATGCTAAACTAAGATGGTGAACATAGTAAATATTATACCTGCTTAACATCAGCATGTTAGCATTGAGCTCAAAGCACCGCTGTGCCTCAGTACAGCTGCTAGCATGGCTGTAGAGTCTTGTTTATGTAAATATTTAACAGAAAATAAGTTGATGAAAGTGTACAAAACAGTCAGTTCTTGCATATCTTACATATCATGTTTCATGCCATGTCCCTTTCTGAATCCGTAGGGTGAAGCAGTTAATACAGCTGTTGAGACAAATGGCAGGACTGTGACATCAAACTGGAAAAAGGTTACAAACCAAACGTGACGCACATAATTACCTTAGAAGGCACAGACACAAGGTGGAGGAAGTTAACCAAACGAGTCGGGGGTTTGTTACACATAGGAGTGTGATTGTTGATGCGTGAATTGACAACTCAATAACCCAGTCGCCTGCAGCACTAATGTCATTCAACTAATCGACTTTAAGATGCTGAGCAAGGCTTGTTTTCTCTTTTATTAAAATAGCTGCTGTATAATTTATGGCAAACAGGTGGACTGATTAAGGAAGCCAAATCCTTCATTTGTAGGTTGTATAAAAGTAGAAAAAATGTCTATTCCTACATCACAAGCAACAAGCCTCAGTGTCTTGGCACCACTGTGAAGCATGAGATTCTCTTCCTTAGTCTCCGATAATTAACACACCGCTTCTGTCACTTCAGTCACTCAAAGCATCCTGTGTTTGATTGCTTCCCACCCCAAAGTCTCCTAAAGAAACAGCTAATGAGCCTGTCAGAGCAGCTCCGCACACTGCTGATCTGTGCCTATAGGCTAATTACAATGTACAGTGAGGTGAAATTGGTGGAAACCCATCCTGAAGCTGAAGTGTCATGTTTTTACTTCCAGATCCGATCAATCAGCGCATGAACATGGACTGGAGTCTATGATGAAAGGTCAGAGGTTGCTCTCTTCTTATTCCACAGATCACAGAGTGCTAACGTTCACGCACAGCCTCCGGAAACGGTTCAAAGCCCTCGACTCCACCGCCATGAATATTGATCGTGTTCAGCCTCCAATCATCCCGTCGTTGAGCATCTCTGCACCTCACATTCAGCTGCTGTTCCAAACTTCTGTCCTTTATTCTCCACCTGAAGTTGCATCCTCATCATCATCATCACAGACTCATTGTCTTCCTGGACCAATCAAAGTGCACCAGTTGAATATTTAATTCAATGTTATGTATATAGCGCCAAATCATAGAACAGAAGTTATCTCAGGGCACGATAATTGTACTTTTTTTTTTTTTTTTTTTTTAAATAGTTGGAGGCTACACTTTGTTAACTTCATGTGTTGATTAAGATTTCACACAAATAAAATTTACAAAAATGCAGTACAACTTTTCACGTAAATCCATTTGTGGAATCAAAGTTTCTTATTGTATGAGGATTTTTAAAAAGAACGAACATACGTTAAATCACTTTGCCTTACTGGCTATTCCTGCTCTGAGTGTGCTTAATGTTTTATTCTCTTTTTTTTTTACTCCTAAATAAACAAGTTTTGATGTCAGAGCCTGAGTACATTTTTGATTTCTGTAATGTAGTTTTTAATCAATAGAATTTAGAAATATTGACCAGGTTTCTCAGATGAACAAGAAAACAGACAACAGAAGCTCAAATGTTTTGCATCTTTCTCCAACCGTATCACTGATGGAAATTACAGTGTCGTGACAGAAGTGGGTGGGAGCCATGTCTCAGTCATGATTTGCTTCTGTAATGCAAAGGATCTGAAACTGATTGGCTTCCAACTGCTAAAAACAAACCAAGACCAAAACCACAAAAACAAGACACCAACACCAATCTTTGTTTCCCACATTCAGGCAATGCCACTTGATTTATTACCAGAGAAGGCCTAGAGGCTGCAAATACTCATTATTTGAGGAGCAAACAGGATTTTTCCACACATATGAGTGTATATTAGAAATGCAATTTCTCACATTCATTACATAATCTTTCGACCACCCAAAACCATTTAGCGCCTGCAGGGGGTCGAAAGAATCCCTGAGTGAGTCTTTTCTCATTATGTTCTGTAGTCTTGTATGCAGGAACATATTAATGCGGAAACCTGCAAATGTGTGAGGTTTTCCGGCTTGATAGCAATGTTAACGTGGGACTGTACATGGTGAGATAGTCTTCTAAATCCTGCTAAATCCACTTTAGTCTCCGTAAATACATTTCTTGTTTTCACCCGACAGCAAAAACAACAACATGCAGCTTAGTCTCAAGTGCATACATCTTCCATCATTTCAAAACTTGATATAGGCGCTGCTTTACAAACAGTCGCTGGAAATGCATCTATAAACACACAAGCAACTAAAATGAAAAGATCTGCTGGCAATTATGACAAACCGTGTTTGTGATACATTTGTCCCTCGAGTCGTTATGCAAACCAAACTGATTTAGTTCCAGTTGTCATCTCGTGTGTCAGTGAGGTTGCTCAAAAGGTTGAGCACGGCATAAAGACGATCAGGTTCTCTCATTAAATCTTTCATGCTAAAAGAAAAACATGTTTTTATTCTATTTTTTCATAAGATTGTCATTGTTGCCTCCCAATTTGGAATGCCCAGTTACCTGTTCACTTCGGTCCCCGTCATTGTTAATAATACTGATGGCCTGTGGAGGCTGCACACACCCCTCACCGTGCAGGTGACATGAGCAACCAGAAGGAGTTGTTAGTGCAGAGACAAATATGTCATCCCTCACTGGCTTCCCACCCACAAACACACAACCAAGCCAGAAGTATCCCTCCAAATAGAACAAACTTATTAGATTTCATTTTATTTTAATCCTGTGTATGTTGAGTAGAACATGGCACGAGGAGATTTCATAGAGGTTTAAGGGCCTCAGTATACTTCAAACCAAGTGCTAGTCTGAAGTGATGTTGAAAGTGAGGGGGTTGTATCCAACAATTTTTGCAACTTTCCTGTTATGATTTGCCATCTAGGCAGCAGGGGGGAAAGGACCCAAGCGCAGACAGAGTAGGCAGACAGGAGCAGTTCTAAGAATTTATTAAACTCAAACAAAGTAAACTTACTTGCAAATACTGGCAGACGAGAAGACAATCAACAGGGAACTGGAGGTAACCAGAATGAATCAACAGTGAACAAAGCAAGGGAACCGGTATATATGGAGAAGTCAACGAGGGAAACAGAAACAGGTGAGTAACTAGACACAGGTGATACTAATCAAACAGGCGGGAAAAGAATGAAGACAGGAAGTAAACAGCACACAAGACAACAAGGAAACAAATAAAACAGGAAATCAGTCCAGAAACACACAGAGTCCAACAGGGTCCTTCGTGGGTCATGACATTTCCAAAACAGATAATCCGGCAAGGTTTGAATTCTCTCTCAAGCTCTCTTTTTTCATTCTTCACACAACCTTCTTTTGCCAGTTTTTGTTTGAACCGAGTGCGACAGAAAGTGTCTAAAAGTGTGCGCTCATATTCCCATTTGTACGATTCACTTTCTTGGAGAGAGATCAGTGGGATGCAACCAGAAGGAGGCAACAAAGTCTTTTTGTGTAGCAATCTGGAACAGATATTAACACTTTTGCTTTTAGACGGGGTTGGACAACACATTGTACAAACTAGTTTGTTTCAAGCATACTGAACCCTTGAACCCTACAGTGAAGTCATTTGGGTTTTGGCATTTACTCTCGACTATGGCGGCCCCATCTCAGCCTCACATAGACAATGCCTAAATCCACTACTAAATCTGTAGTGAGAAAGTTGCAGGCCTCGGAGTTGAGAGGGGTTGAACTGACCCTTAACTCAAAGTAAAATTCAGTGCTGCTAGTTGGCTTTTATGACCAATTAATTTGGAAGTGTTATATCACAGTTCTAGCTAAAATTATCCTGTGTACCTCCACATCCATGGAGGTGAAATGCCATTGAATATTTTAGTCTTAAGCCACTCCCTGTACAGTGGGTGAAACAGCAGAAAAAAGTAAGTACTCTTATAACCAAATTTACAAAAAAAACCACAGCACGCTCACAAGAGGTGCAAAGAAAGTCTTAGATGTTCCTAAAATGGTGACAAATTACAGAGAAGTGCCAATAAAGTAAAGTGAAGATGGCACAGCTGGACACTTCAGCACTATTTTACTCTCAAGCTACAGATATTAAACCTCCAGTCTTTCATCTAAACCAACCCATGGACCTCCCATCCTTTACATCGCTTACGTTCAAACTGCTGAATGCGTCTAAGAGCTTTGTGCCCGAAAGGTATAAAAAGGCTTTTAGCAGTGCAGGACAGTTAAAATACATATCACCTCCTCATTAATGTCTGCTCGGACTCTTGTTGCTTTGCTGATTCATGCAGTTCTCGTTTAGTCGTTAAGTGCTTTTTGGCTCCGAGCACATCTCATCACGCCTTTTAACACAGACTTCTCTCATCTGCCTACAGCGTCACCTCTGCTGCTCTAAAACCTTCTTCCAAAAAAAAAAAAAAAAACATCACATTTCAAAACCACAAAGCCTTCAGTTCCTCAGCTCTGCAGCTCCATCTCACTCTGAGGCACCTCTCTTGCTGACGCTAATGCAGCTTCACTTATCATGTTTGTCTTTCCTGGAAGAGAACACTTATAGCACCTCATATGCAGGGCAATTAGGTAATTAAGTAGTTTCATCTTAAGTTGTTTCTAAATACCACATTACACAGGCTTTTTGCCACCCCATGCTGAACCAGTCTTCATGTAAGTTTGATGTTTCTCTATCTACTGGATGAAAGACTGAAATTCAGCTCAGGTGCTCTGCAGGTTGGAAAATTTCAATGCAACAGCTGTGGCAACCAGCAATTTGAGATGCAATTTTTATGTCAGAATGTGACTATTAAGTTGACTTTGCAGCATCAGAGAAAGAAAAGGCTGCAGTGGCCGCAGCAGTACAGATGGAAAGTACATGAAGAGAAATGACAGGGGACTTCTCTATGATGGCTGCCATTGTACTAAATGTGTTCGTAACAATGGCAGCATGTCCTACAATGAATACAATTACATGAAGGTCTGTTTAAACTTGCATATTTGGCTTTAAATATATGCACGAAGGGTTCTCCTAAATATATCACAGTGAAAAGGCAAATTAACCAAAGTTATGATTAAAATTCTGCTTGACAATTAAAAAAAGTGTAGCTTCAGTTCAGTGATCTGTCTCCTGCATTCTTCTCGCTCAGTCTGGAAACGGCGAAGCCCTGTTTTCCCATCTGACTGGTCTGCTACTGAATGCATCAAAAGCAGTCCAGAGTGGAAACAATGAAACACGAAGGCCCGAGAGTGGTTTGACAGCTGCGTGAAGACGGGAACAAGCCTGACTTTGTTGCGACATCTTCAATTACTCAAATTGATGGTGAATCCATTTAAGAAGTTGACACACAGAACAGAGCTGATGGGTCCTAATGAGACATTAAGGGAGTGACTGTTGTTTAATAATACATTCAGACAAGATCCTGTGTGGTTTAATATCAAGTGGTCAACTTTTTTTTACCTGGTGAAATAAAGTCTGTTTCTTTGTTCCGTCATTTGCGTTCACACTCTCAGTCAGCTGTATCCGTTTTTTATGACTACAGCACGATAAACCTTGCACAAAAAATGTCACCAGGAAACATAATCCAGGCAGCAATTAACCCCCCTCCCCTCCCCACAAAAACTAATTAGTAGTAGATAAATGTCATTTTCTAGGAGATAAAGTAGTCCTATCATGCCTATAAAAAAATTTTGTTTACTTAAATCTATTTAACTGCACTTTTCTAGGTTTTTTAGGACATTATGACCAGTCTGTTTTGTGCAAAAGGCAATAAGCATTTGGGGATATTTTACAAAACAAAGTATTCCAAAACATTTCTCAGATTTGTTGTCGTCTTATTGTCATATTCTGTGTTTTCTTAATAACTGTCTGCTTCTTCCGCCTGACACAGAATAATAGAATAAATACTCAGAACAATAATAAATTGACTTGTCCAATCAGGATGCACATTAAGATTTGTGTAGCTTAGAAATGGAAATCAAACAATATCAGCAATGAGTTTTACATGTGCTGTGAGCGTATACAATTACCAGTATGTTACCGCAGACAGTTTCCTCAACATTGAAAAATAAAACACAATTAGGCCAAACTTCTGTTTTATTACTACAGTATTATGATTATTATTATGAGTGCTTTTTATGCGATAAGCAGCAGAGGAATTATAAAACATGAGTTCATTTGCTGTTGCAGACAGTAGCCTACATTATTAAATATCTGGTGAATATTTAACATTGTGCCTATGGTACTGTGTTTGTAGGTGTGGGCTTCTGCAACAGCTGCAGCATTCAAATACCTGAAGTAACGGAAACATATTGTATCTGTTCACTTTGTATTTTAATAATACCAATGAGGTTTCATGTGCATCCCAGCAGAAGATTAGCTTTTTGTTAGATTTTTTATTTTTATTATTTGGCCTTGATGTTCGGTGCATTGCTGTAGTGTTTTTTGCACTGCAGAGATCTCCTGTTAGACAGTGTGGGCAGGACCAGCACTTCTTTTTTTCTTGTATTTTCTGTAGATGAAGTTTGGCTGTTTATAGAAGGTGCTATTGCTGCTTACTTAACTAGGTCTTCTGTTTAATTTTAATTTTTTAGAACAGAAACGCTTCTATGAACTTCATGCAGTTTGAATACCTGCATGCTGCATTTTATCCAGGAGTCATTTTATTTGTGTGGTGCTTTTCATTGCACCCTGGTTTCTTTTCTGCTCCTGTAGGTTTAGAAAGTCGTCTCACTGCCTCGTCTACGATGCATTTTTCTGTGTATGAATATTGAAGTTTCAAAGATGGCGTTGCTCTTTTACTCTGAAGGACGGATAACAAAACATGATGTTCGGCGCTGTAGTTAAACACTATGAAACTAAACTGTGGCTGCAGGAAATACTTGCGTGTGATGTGAATAAAGAGAAGAATACACGTTACAAAACAGATTCTTCAGAATCTTCAGCGGCTGCTTATTGTTCCTTGAAAGAAAAGGACATACAGCAAAAGTCTTGGTAGAGATAAGTAGAGGAAGATATTTGTAAACTTGGGTATTCTCACTAAGATTTATATGACCTGACAAACATGGTCATATAAATCTTAGTGGACACCTTGACAGAAAGATGGGAGCTGAATAGTCGTAACAACCTGGTACAATCTCAGGGATGAACAGACAATTTCTTTAATTCATTCATGAGGTCGAATGATTTTTAATCCTCTCCATCAACACGGGCTGCAATGCAAAGGGCTACTTTAAGCCATTTAAGCGTAAATGCCACCCAAATTCATCTTGATGACAGGCAATCATTAGTTTATGGGCTGAAAATCCCTGCAGGCATGTTTCACCCGCTGACTTTCTGTTTCCTCCATATTCTGCTTTCATTTCACTGCTGATTTTTCTCTAAAGGAAATGCAGGTTTTCTTATCTTTTTGTGAAATAGATGCAACCACCTTTTTTGTGTTTTCACCATCTTTGCATGAAAGCAATTTTGGCACTGGAAATTGTGCCGGGGAGCCACCGCCATGCGTGCGGAAAGTGGCGTGTATGTATCTATTGGGATAAGTAATAGGCCAACTCCAAATATATGGCTGACAGAGCGGGTCAGTGGTGAAAGTCTTTATTTTCTGGTCTGCAGACAACAAGACTGCCCGGCTGATCAGAGCTAAATCAATCTAAGCAATCGAGTGTGATGTACACTCACACACAAATCATAAAAAATACACAAGTAAGTGTGTATTGTGCACATACATATATATTCAGCTCTCCTAACAGGACAAGCAGACATGTGCATGCATAAACAAACACACACAACACAGTGTAGTGAATATGTACTGCAGTAGAGAGACTCACCCATCCATATAATTCTTTGACACTACACAAAGATACATACAGGTACAGCTGAAAGACTTGTTTTGATGAACTTTGGTGATTGCTGTGTTGATGTGAAAGTGTACTCCAGGGTGTGTCAGTACACCATGACCTCACTGTTGGGTGTGGTTAGGTGCTCTGTTGCACCTGTAACCACATCCAGCGCTGATGTCACCGTGTACTGACACACCGCAAAACAAGATGTCATTTATTCAAATAAGTAACGATATGTTTCTTTTATATCTTTCTGGTCTAATTGTGCTTTATGTGATTGTTGTAAAGTGACTTAGTGCATACTCGTGTTTAGTGATGGGAATTACGGCTCTTTGAAGGGAGCCGGATCTTATGTTCTTTTTGTCTTCTTTTTTTTTAAGGGGGCGGGGGTTATTAGGTTTATCTGTGAAATAATCACTAGGATAATGATAGGGTAAGATTTGGATCAGATTCAAACTTAGATATCCGACCAATATAATTTCATTTGGCATGTGTGGACTAGGTTTAGCAGCACTAAATGACTCGTACTGCCAGACCGGATGTCAGTGATCTGCATTGTAAACGTTACACAAGGTGACGCCATATCCCCCTGCTTTGTCAGTGAATTTACTTCTTTGAATTTAACCTCTGTATGAAATGTGTTATGTAAATAAAGTGGCATTGCATTGAATGCAGTTCATGCAACACTGTAGCAGCTTCACATAAAGGGGAGAGGATTTAGGACAGGCAGTGAAATTTGGGCACAATGATAAAAAGAACGTCTCTCACCAAGTACGACTCGGTTCCCTTCGTTCGTACCAAAGAGCCTCGGATCGTTCGCGAATGTAACATCACTACTCATATTAACTATTTTCAGCATTCATTTTGGTCAGGTCTCTCTTGTACAAGAGATAAGACCTCTTGTTTAAAAAAAGTTCAACAAAAATCAAAAAGCTGTCCTAACTGACAATATTTTTCTGGCTTCGTTGTGTCTCTGGACAGGAGGTTATGTTTCCTCATGTTGCATGAAAGTGATAGTGATTGCCTCTGATTGCTGCTAATTAATTCTGCGTGCACACCCACACAGGTGTTTTCACTTAGTCAGACCTCTGCTCAGACACATTTCAAAACTCCACTGGTCAAACTACAAAAAGCGCCTCGTAATCAAGCTAAAAAAGTTGGGTTTGTTATAACAAAGGCGAGCATAGAAATCCAACAGAGAGCACAGGGAGAGCGAGATGAGATTAATGAGACGCTCAGAGAACTTCTTTCTCCTGCAGCGTCTTCAAAGTAATTAACAAAGGCTCGTCACTGACCTTACAGGTGCCATTTTCAGTGGTCATTACCTTAATTGAAATTTAAGAGACGATGCTGTGGATGGGTGAGGGGGGGGAGGGAGGAGGG
This sequence comes from Macquaria ambigua, assembly GCA_008360985.2. Classification (NCBI taxonomy): domain Eukaryota; kingdom Metazoa; phylum Chordata; class Actinopteri; order Centrarchiformes; family Percichthyidae; genus Macquaria; species Macquaria ambigua. Next base: position 19,164 of record VMKM01002028.1, read on the forward strand.
AGGAGGGGTGATGGGAGCAAAGTCAAGGTGAGTAAACTTAACAGTGCTTCATCTTCTTCAAGGATAAAAACACAGAGGCAGAAAGAGAGGGAGAGGTTTCTCTCAGCCTCTCTTTGGCTCCGTCTGTGTTTTCTTAATGACTTGGTGTTTATGCGGCTCAGGATGCTAAACTTTAACCTCAGGGGAGCCAAGATTACAGGTCTCAGGGAGTGTGTGTGTGTGTGTGTGTGTGTGTGTGTGTGTGTGTGTGTGTGTGTGTGTGTGTTTGTTTGTTTGCGGTCTTGGTTTAAATTACTTTGACAGTCCGCTTTCTCCGGAGGGCAGACTGTTAATGAACTCTACTGGAGTCGTTATACAGTAACTACAGTTATCACACCTAATTATTTCACAATTACAATATTTTATTAGTCAGACTGTGCTGCAGTTTAAGCTGCAATATGCAACTCTTTTTTTATATAACATAACAAAACAAAACAAATAAATGAAATTCATTACTCTGTATCCCACCAAGCACCAGACATCCACTTGTGTTGTTTTACAGACTAAATCTGGTGTATTCTTCATTTTCATTTAGCCCAAAATTAATTAAAATTAGGATGTTTACAGTATCCACTTTAGTTGTACATGCATGTATGTGCTTAAATAAATCAACATTGCTTAGAGTATTTGTTTTAACAAGCTGAAAAAGAAAAAAAACTTTGCTTTCAAAATTAGACATTTGTGTGAACTAATCTTCGTTCATCTTTGTAATAACAGTTTGTTGGGAGTGATCACTGGGACATTTTGTCTCATACCATATAATGACTTTCACGTTTCATTTGAGCTTTAACTGCGACCTGAAACTCTTAGGCTTCAAGTCTATTTTCTTCCATTATTAACTTCAGCGCTTTTGTGTTGTAATACCATAACAACAGGTGACCTACACAGCAGCACTGTGGCTGAACTCATCTTATGTAGATACTGATGGAGGACTGAAGCTGCTGCTTTACACTGTATGCTGCTTTTGCTATGTGGCTACTGTAGACAGGGTGTTAATGTATTTGTTTCATCTGTAAGACTTTATCATATGACGACATGATAAAACCAAGTGTTCTGCTCTACTAATAAAGTACATTGAACACAGATTTGCAACGGTTTGATTGGACTCTTCATTAAATATAAAACCTTTCGGAAAGCAGCAGCAGCTTGTAAGCAAACAGTTGCATACACAACCAGCAGATACTGAGCAACATTAGCATTCATCTGGAGTCGTGTTTTAAGCCACCTGATAAATACAGGTCTAACATTCTCTTTATATTCCTTTTAGCTCTGTTTTGTTCTCCCCCAACTGCTGTGAGAATAGCTAGTAATACTAGCTGGTAAATGCTCCACTTTGTTCACCAGTTAGTCGCTATCTTTGCCTGTCAGCTGTGTGTAGCTGGGCAGGAAGTGTACAGTGGGTTTATCAGAGCACTGAAAACAGCTGCCTGCTGTGTCAGGAAACAAGGTTAATAAGAGCGACAGTCAAGTTGGGCTGGACGAAAGACGTGAAAACAAAACAATAAGCTGAAAGACGATAAAACGCTCCGTAGGGCAAAGTCAGGTGATAATTTTCTCTGGCTTTGTCATTAATTCAATTCAATTCAGTTCAGTTTTATTTATATAGCGCCATATCATAACAAAGTTATCTCAGGGCACTAACAATTGGTAACCTTCAGATTTATTTTCTTTCAATTTATCCACCTGTACCTGCTATCCCCTAAAGAACACATTATCTATGCTGATATAAGTATTTATTTAAAAAAGAGCTACAACTTTTACAGTACATGTAGTCATTTGATCCATCCATCCATTAGATATACCAGCTTTTCCCTTGGAGGATCACGGGGGAGCTGGAGCCGATCCCAACAGCTGACATTTGGCGAGAGGCGGGGTAAACCCTGGACAGGTCGCCATGACAGTCATTCACAGGGCTGTCATTTGATCCATTGTTAATATAAAAATATTGATTAGTGCAGCTTTAAAACTGGGTGAAACATCAGTATTGCTTGTTTTATTACAGACTGCTGGTGTTGCCAACATCCAAGGCAAAGTTAGAAATGAAAGTGATGGGAAACTAACTTCTCATCTGTCTTCTTTGTGAAGTCCATTTGGTTTGTGGTCAGACCTACAATGTTATAATTATTTGGGGTTTTCATATGTTAATTTAATCCACTGTTTACTGTTTTATTCCCCTACTGGAAGGTCTATAATTCTGATTCAGAGCCTTCTCCACACAGGCATACACTCCAGTAGGGAGGTACTTCAGTTTAATGATATTGTGCCTACATAATTCTGAACTCAGCCTTTAGAAAACCTCTGTATACATGTGTTGACACTGCAGTTGCTTAAAATCCTCAAATTCTGAAATAAATAAAACATAAATAGACGACATGACCTGCAGGGCTAGAAAACCTTTACAGATAAACTGGGGATAAAATCCCATCGCTTCAACAAACACCTGTTGAATCAGGAAAACATCCCTGTGTGAGGTGAACATGGCACCATGTTGTGCCAGCACCATCACCTCAACACGCTCTTATCCGCTCCTCTTTGATTTTAAAAATAGCCATGTTTGTGTGTTTTGGCCAAAAGTATGAATTGCAAATAGCTGCTGAGCTCGTGTTAAAGATGGTGAAGTGAAGCGACGTGTGCAGGGCCGGGCGCGTTTGTGCTGCAGTGAGGAGGGCTGAGTGGAAGAGGCAGGTCAATACAGACCGGGCTGTAAACACACTGAGAGGCTGGAATAATTTGTAAATCTCTTCATCCACTGCAGAGAGGGGAGGAAGGGGAGGAAAGGGTGGGAGAGAGGCAAGGATGAAAGAAAGGAGAGGATATGATGGGGAAGAGTAAGGGAAGGCAAGAAGTGAAATGTGCCTGAAAGAGGACAGTAAAGGATGGAAGAAAAAATAAAGCAGGGAGAAAGGATGAAAGGGGAGTTATGGAAGGAAATGAACAGAAGGAAGGATGGACGGAAAGGGAAGGAAGAAGAAATAAAGCAAGATTTAAGGCCAGGAGAGAGGCATCGAGTAAGGAGGGAAAGAAGTGACACAAAAATGGAGGGAGGAAAGTAAGAAGGAAGGAGAGCAGGAGGAGGGGAGACGTGGGGAAGGAAAGATGGGAAACCTGGCTGAAAAAAGAGAGCAAAGGCTGGGAGGAAAGGAAACAAAGGAGTGAGGGGATGTATTAAAGCAAGGATGGAAAGTAAGAAGGACAGAAAGGAGAGCAGGAGTAGGGACGAGAAAGGGAAGGAAAGAAGAAGGCTGGAGTTGAGTTATTGATGGAGGAAAGGAAGGAGGGAGAAAATAAATTAAAGTAGGATATTGTAGGAGAGGAGTAAGGAAAGGAAATAAAGGGAAGCAAGAAAGGATAGAAAGGGGAGGAAAGGAAGAAGGAAGGACAGAAAGGACAGCAGGAATAAAGAAATGTGAGAAAGAAAGAGGAGTTAGTAAGGGAGGAAAGCAAGGTGACGAAGGTGGAGAAAGTAAAATGAGAGGTTGGGATGAGGAAGGAAAGAAGAAATAAGGGAGGGAAAAGACTACAGGAAAGGAAGAGTAAGAACAATACATGAAGATGAGGAATAATAGAGAAGAGAGAGAAAGGAAAGAAGACAGTGTAAGAAAAGGTAAGGAGGCATAGGAGTGATGGAAGAAGAAAAAGGTGGAGGAAAGAAGGAAGGAAAGGAAGAAAGGAGTGGGGATGAGAAGGGAGCAAAGACAGGATGGAGAGATGAAGGAAGGAGGAGACAAAAGGAAGCATAGAAAGTGTGATTCAGGTAGAAAAGGGTGAAGGGAGGATGGATGGAAGGGAAGCAAGGAGTGAGGACAGGAAGGAAGCAAAGTAAGGATGGAAGGATGAAGGAGGTATACAGAGAGTGATGGAGAGGACGAATGAAGAGGAAAAACAAAAATAATCCTGAGGGGAAAACAACAGCTTTGCTATTTCGGTTTCTGTAATACAGTTGCTGCCTCTCTCCTCTCACATGTCCTCTATGTGCTGCAGCGAGTTCTTTCCACCAGCTCGTCCGTCTTTCAGGTTAAGGAAAAAGAAAAAAAAAGCCTATTTGAAACAGACTGATTCATCATTCAACACTAGTCATCGTCCTGCTGTCAGATTTGCCCGCAAGGCTGCCAGTCAAAAAACAGGCAGCCAATAAACCACCTGGCACACGGTAGAGGAGGAAAAAAAAGAAGCCGGCTTGCCATAACAAACCCCCCTCAACTCTTCTTCATGTCTGAGGAAACAGGCAGTTGATCTGGGAAGCGGCGGGAGGAAGAGTGATGAGACAGCTGTGGTGACGCTTTGCAGAAGGTCGAGTCAAACGCGAGAATCTGCCAACAGAAAGTGCTGGGTTTGTTTCTCTCAAGACAAAAAAAAAAAAGAGATCATCTGAACACCATCTACCGCCATCGACTACCGACGTCGTTAAACGCCAACGTGTGCCAAAGAAAAGGTCAGATACATTTGAGAAGAGAAGAGCTGGAGGAGGAGAGAGTGGGAGTGGTATTTACAATCAGCGACTTAAGCTAAATGTTCAAACTGTGGCTCCGATAACGGCCCTCGATTAAAGCGCAGTGTTCAAACAGAGGAGGGGAGCCATCTGCTCGCCGCTCTCCAGCCCTCTTATGTTCACGTGTCAGAGAACAGGCCCATTAGAGGCCATACGCTGCCAATCTCTGGCACAGATGAACGACTCGAGGCTGATTGTTTGAATAGGAGCAGTTAGTGGTTATCTGCAGGCTTTGCTTGTTCCACAGGACATGGGGGGCGTGCGACGGAAACGCTGTCGGGTTGAATCCCTGGATGAATCTGGGCAAAGAAAGCAAAGAAGCAGCATTGATGCAAGCTTAGAAATGTGAGCAAAGTGCACTGAACGTTATGAATGTGCCCTCTCGTCTGGCCTTTACAGATAAGGCGCCCATTAGCAAGGCATTTAACCAGCAAACCCCAAAGTGGAGTCAGCAGATGGAATAATGTGAGAAAATGTGACTTGACACGAGGCTGAGAAGCAGTGTCAAGATCACTGATCACAAGTGTGCTCTGTTGCACCTGGCTGTAACCACACCCCAACAGTGACATCACAGTGTACTGACACACCCTGGAGTACACTTCTACATCACTGCAGCAAGATGAGAAGTTACACAACTGGAGATCAGCTGTTAGTTGCTCTTAAATGTTGCATCCATCCCAAAAATTAACCTAAACGTTGTCACCATAGCATTTCTATAGTTATTAAACAAACATTTGAACAAAGGTTTAAAGTAAGTTTGCTAAAAAAAATCATGGTGTCACTTTTCTTGGGCAATGATTAAAAAAGAAATGTGCTAACTCTAGAAACAAAGAGAGGCTCTCTGATTTAAAAAAATAAAAAATGTTCCTATTAAGTTACATTACAAAATGAGGAACATGTTGAAGTTAGAGCTGCACATACACCCATCATATCAGCCCAAAGATGGGGCTGCAATAGGACGGAGCTCGTGCCAACCACCAAGTGAAAAAGTGTTCAGATGTCTGCCCAAACTGACTTCTGGTTTTAGGCAGGAAGTCTTCTGTGTGAATAGGAAGTGACAAATCTCAGTCAAAACTTAAACGCAAACTGTTTCATGTGCACCCTGTGGGAAGCAAAAACATGCTACTACTTATGTTTTCTCTAAGTAATCACAGACCTACTAGTTTACTGACTTTATGTCATGTGATTTCTGGGTTTTGAAGTCTTCGGATATCAAGCTGTTACTTGTCACTCCATTTGGGGCCCCAATGAGACAAATGCAGTTCAAATTCTCTTCATTTTTTTGCCTCACAAACAGCAATTAAGGACATGGTAATTCCTAGCGGTAAACACCGCCCTTGTGTCTTTCGAGCAGCTGTGGAGCTGGATGCACTTCCTGCCCTGACAGCCTCCACCGACTGGTGGGGTTAAAGCCTCGCGTGTCCCTGAAGGCTGCAGCAAAACCTTCAACCACATCCTTGAAGATTGTCCAACCGCCATGTTGGCAAACGCCTGGCTCGCCATCACAGCTGAACCAGATGGTAAAGGTGACAAAAGATGCCAAAGGGGATTATGCTATGTGTGGGTTTCTCTATGTGTGTGTGAGGGGAGAGGATTAAGGCATATTTTCACAATGTGTTTTGTGTTTGCTTCTGTATGCAACACCTGCTTTACCCACAACATCATAATATTCATTCTAAATGTGACCCATCTGTCCACCTGTGGCGAGGGGAATTTAATTTGGTCACACAGGCACATACAGTAAGTAACACCTACCTAAATGCAGTAATTTGGAGGATGTTGCATTTGCATATAAACAAGTACAGCCTCAATCCTCCTCAGCAGACAGGCTGGAAAATGAACAGCAGACAGCAGCCAAATATTCTGCAGCTCTGCTGGTAAATAGGGCTGATCCACCAGCCCCACAACACTTCCCCATCCATCATCTGCTCGTTCTGTTCTAATAATCAAGTCAGAGGGTAAAATAATAAAAACAGGACTGTAAAAATCTCCATCTTATGAAGTTAATTTTGTATGTTATTGAGTCCTAAAGGTCTTCTTTTCTTAAAAAGTTTGTCTAAACGGTGAGGTAATTTAAAACGGTTTCTAATACAAATCAACTTGAAATTTCTAGAATCAAGTGTCATTGTCCTTGATTCTAATGCAGCAGTCTGCCTAAAGGCAGGGACACGCATTACGACTTTATGATATGGTCTGTTCCAGTCTGGGTCAGTTGGTGTTGACAGTCGGCAGATAAAATGATATAGAAAGATTTTAATCTTGAGTCTTTAGATCCAGTCGATGCCAGTCGTTCTCAGAAAGTGTTTTTTTAAACCAGTTTGATATTGTCTCCAATTCCCTCTGTAGGTTATACAATCCACGTTGCCCATGCCTCTCCATGTAGGATCTCACCCAAAAAACGAGGCAAAAAACGCAAATATCTCTACATATTAACAGTGCAAGCTGCTGGTTGCGGTCCATGTTTGTTTTGGTACAAGAACATGCGACATTTAGCGTTCTCGCGGGATTTATGGGGTCGTCTACCACCAGACCGCTAGTGGTTAGTGACCTGTCATTCAGTGTGTTGTCTAGTGTTTTTACTCAGTCCTAAAGTTTATGCTCCTTCCTGACTGTCCAAGACCAAAAAATCTGTGCAAGGCAAAGTGCCTGTTAACACTGTCTTTCAGTTCAGATGGACCCAGTGACAAATACAACTGTAATACTGGTGGTGAGATCATGTACAGGCAATTTAAAAATGTTATAGGTAATATTATAGTCAATTATATCACTTTCCTTGTGTCCAGATGTGTGTGTTTTTCCACTATCGACATTGTGAAAAACACATTTCAGTATTTTTATTTTATTTTTATCATATCCAACTGAGCCAGCATTCTTAATTAAAACCCAGTTGTTGTTTTGTTTCTTATAGAAGATGACGATCCTGAAAAAATAGTCAGTTTCTCATGCCGATGGGAGGCTGCAGTGGCAATCACACCTGAATATTTGACAACTAGTTTAAATAAATTACATGCACGACTGAGCACTGGCTTTGTTTTTGTTTTTTTGTCCCCTAGTTTAATTTCACATGGATATATTAGCTTTCGGTGGCACTTTGAGCCGGAGCCTTTCGGACAGCGAGATCAACTCCACAAGAAAGTAAAAAGAAACTATCGGTAATCCATGGATTCATGGAGTCCTACTGTAAAGCACAGCATCATATTCAGTGTGTGTGTGTGTGTGTGTGTGTGTGCTGGCATGATCGAAATAACAGCTTTCCCCAATGGACTGCAGAAAACCTGGTACACCTGTCCATCTATGTGTGACGACCAGAGCAGTGAGGTAGGTATGATCTGTAAACATGAGCACCGGGCGCCAGAGAGTAAATTTAAACACAGCTGAAATGAGCCAAACTCCAGAAGCATAAGAAAGTGATATATATATATATATATATATATATATATATATATATATATATATATATATATATAAAAACAGAAAAGGCGTGTGTGTGTATGATTTTGTGTACATGCTTTGCCTCCAAGTCGGTTATCATCGCAAAGTCCTCCTGCATTATTTAAGAGCCTGTCAAAGGACATGGAGAGGATAAGACAACACAGAAAAACAGCTCGCTGTACTTCAATGCATTTTCAGAGTTAATCTGAGGCTGGGACACGTCGCTCGCTGCTGCCTGAGACTGGCCACGGCAGCTCAGCTGATTGCACTGATATTGAGAAAGATAGGCGGCTGTATATACGGGCTGACACAAAGGGCTGGGTGCAGGTATGGTAATATAGTGGAGCCCATGCTGAGCCGAGTAAAGATTCAATTTCTCTTCGCGGTTATTGAATAGAGATTGCAGCAGCATTAAAAGCAGATCTGATACTTGTCATTGTAGAGGCTGCTACGCCCTGTCTGATTACTGCCACTATTATTAACAATAACAATAACAGTAATGATATACAGTACACAACATGTTTTATTTGTATGTCGCTCCCTCGCAGGAGGCCTCCAAACTGAGCATGTCTAGATTCTGGAGTGACTGCTGTTTTAGGTTGGTTCATTCTGGTGAGAATAGTGTCATTCACACTCAACATGGCACCAAAAAATAGCCCTCAAAAATGTGTTTGTGTCTGGGAGATGTTAAGCAGTTGCAGCTAGTAGATGCCACATATATACTATTCAATGCTCTACTATGCTGCTGCTGTGCTGCTCACCTTAAAAGCCTCCTGTATTCCCCATCGTCACCCCTGCATCCACTTGTAGAGTAGAAGTTATTATTGTTGCTCCACAATCTCTGCTGTGCCAAGCAAGGTGTTAGAGGGTGACATGCAACTGGATTTTCACTCCGGTCCCATCTCACTCCCACAAAATACTCCCGAACTGTACCGCCCCAATCCCGTTCCCGTGTTGTGTTTTTTTTAGGGCGGGTAGTCTTTAGGCAATGCAATGATTCTGATTTGATGTTCTCGCCCTCCTTTTCTTAGATTACTTTGTGTTATACTGCACAGTTTTATATTTACGCCATTCATCATCATTGATGACCAATTGTAATTATGATTCCTGTACCATGAATAGTGAAATTGACTCACATTCCACAGGAATCCTGACAAAATGTCAGCCTGTACATGGTGTATCCCAGCGGGGAGTGATGAAGTCAGAGCCCATAGATGCCAAATATCAATTCTGTACATATTCAGTATACATATAATAAACTGTTGCACATACATTGGCTGACTGAACTGATTGAACAATGTGATTCATTAATGTGTGTTCAGTCTTAATAATTTAAAAATAAATAAAATAATTTTAGCATCAATTTATCTGCATGAATTTAACCTCTGGATTTGCAGTCCCTGTTTATTAGCCACAAACAGTGAATAGACAGTACAGATCTTAGACGCAGTTTGCTTATAGATACTAGTTATACTGGCTCTGACTGATGCGAGTGTGTGAGTGTGCCTCTGTATGTGTGTGCTACAACTCAGACTCCTGTGAAGTGGAGTCATACAGTTCAGGATAACTCTTCATTTTTCACTCAAGTTGAAAAGATGAACTCGCACGGACTCAGTTCACACTGTCTACATTTAACCTGTGTCTGTTCATGTCTTTTCATTGATTCTGAAAGCAATCGTGGTACCTCTGATGTTTGCTTTAGGAGTAACAAAGCAATAATCTGTAATCCAGGCCGCTGAATAATGAAGCCGGAAGATCTTCGTTTATACTAGGTGTAAGGTGAGAGCTTATTAATGCAGGGCAGGTACCCTTAGTAACTAATATCATGTTTTGTTATTGTTGTAATTAGTGTTAGATTGGATTTGGGTATTTATTGTAAGTGTTCGTCAATACCGACTTGATCTTCGTTTTAAAGATTTTTGTTATGGAAATCTTCATGTTGTGTGTTATTTTCTGTCTTGATTTCTCACATCTTGGGACTGTGCTGGAAATAAGTGTTCTCACTTGCTGTATATCCATACAATCAATCAATCAATTAATCCACATCAGTTTCACTCAGTTCTATTCCATTCAGATAAGAGATAAGGTTTATGGGTATAAAAATATTTGGACACCTTATGGCCAGAAATTTCTTTTTTCTTTGAAAGTCGAGCAAAACAAATAAAGTAAGGTCAAACAGCAGCCTGGACTGAAGCTCATACTGAGTTTTTTCTTTGTGTTCCTCGCTGATATGAACAGCTCAAGTGGTCGGTTGACTCCCTCTCTGCCACCAAACTCTGTAAGCTGGCAGGATGACAGATCACCACACTGTGTCCAGTACACAAGAGAGTTAATGTGACTTGTGTTTACTGGACCTGGTTTGCTTGTAATCAGTCAGTGTGAACTTAAACAGGCTGACTAAAGAAATAAAATGCAGTTTGGACCAAAGCAAACAACATGTACAAAAACTACAACTCAGAGCACTAATGATGCATTCATGTGCACCTGAGACATAGCTTTCTCAGAGCTGTTGAAAGTCTGAACAAACATAGAGTTATAATTTGGCAGGACAATGTTGCTGTCAGCCATGTTGGCTCATGTTAACCAGGTTGTCTGACACAGAGAGGCGTTCAGGTGCTGCTTCCAGGCAGGAAAGTATATATATCCAGCAAAGACGACAGCATATGAATGCACAATTAATGATATGTCAGAAAGAAGGTTATAAAAAAGAGCTCCGAAACCAAAGCAAGCAACATGTATCATTAAACTTTAAAAGGTCTGTCTGAACAAGAGCCAAAACTGTCAACAGCTTTGATATTACAGAGCAGCCATGGGGGGGATCCACAGTGAAAGCTGAGCTGTTTGAAGTCAGCTGCTACCCTGGATTTGTTGTGGCCTCAACCTTCCCTGCACTCTGTGTTCTGTCCAGTCGCTGCTGCAGTTTGAAGCTGACTCTCATTTGGCCATTTTTATAAAGACGTTTGGACAACTCCACCGCACTGTCCATTCTGAATGGGCAACAAAAGCCAGAGGACACACTTTGAATGGAATTTCAATTGTTTGTTATACTGAGATGATTATTTTTGGTGACCAACTTTTCAGTTTTTTTTACACCATTCACACAGAACAGCATGCTATAAATGCAAGATAAAACAAAAATATAATAAAATGAGAAGAAAAACAAAAACCCCCACTGCAAATCAGAGTACTAGCTGCAGGAGAGTCGGTGTACCACTAGTGTTGCACCTTCTGAGCAAGTTAAGGTAGCACAAAAGCCCGGAGCTTCATCAGCAGCAACAAAGAGACGAGTAAACAAACCCCAAACAATTATCGAATTGTTATTGGTCTCCTTACTCTGAAACACCTTGAATAGTGTGGAGTAAGCAACGGGGGAAACAATATGCAAATGGTCTTTTGTCTAACACTGGCCCAGTCATTTCCAATAACAGTTGTTTAATTCCCCCCTGATCCCCCCCTGAAGAGAAGTTGCTTTCCTGCAATACAGGCATTCATCGATTTGCAGCACCGTTCCACTAATTAGGAAACCAAACTGAATCTGGGATGATTTGTGCTTACAAAGAGACACCACACCACAGTGGTGGGGACTTGTGCGTGAGCCGAGGCAATTAGCAACGTAACAAAACAAAGGCCTGGGATTTGAAACCTTATCTGCACACTTTGTTAAAGCAAAAGGTGAGAAAACAGCAACAGCATTTGTGGGGAATGCTTTCCTACTTTTAAAGTTTTCTGAGCTCGTCCTCAAAGGCTTGCTGAGATTTAACTTTTCATGTCAGGTGTTGGGCTTACATGTTCCTGTTCAGAGTGTTACAGTGGAAGGTCCAACTCTTACATCACCAGCATTAAAAGCATCCAGTAGAAAGGAGTGGGTAAAGGTCAAAGCCACAGGAACACAATAATATTCCCGCTGCCACAAAATGATCATCTCAGAGCAAAAATAGTTCCAAGAACAGATTTATGTAGAGGTCTGAATTGGAGCACATACTGCAGAGAAAGAAGAGACAGGAGAGGGAACATTACAAATGCATCATAACTGTTTTGTTTTATTGTGCCCTTAAACAAAATGCAACTAAAACTGTGCTTCCTGTTGGCATGAACAGCAGAGTGAAATGAAAATAAGCGCTCAATTCACGCCTGAAAAAAAGTCTGCTAAATTGCTTGATCACTAGACAGCGTTGGTAAATGTTACTATACTATTAGAATAGCCGCTCTGCTCTGCTGTTAAAGCACCCATTCCAAGCAAATCTTAAGTTAAAGCTGCACTATCTAACATTTTTATGTTAAAAATGGGTCATGTAGTGACAAACCCTCTGAGAATTTTCACCCACCCCATGCCCAGCACCAAACAGCCGACAGACTAAGTTAGCAACTGCCCGGTGAACATAGTGGTGCATTTAGCAGCTAAAGAGGCATATTTCCCTCTGGAGATGGTGAAACCCAAACAAGAGCTAAAAAAACAAGTGAATATTGGACTTGGCATTCATTGGGTCACCAGAAACATTCCTCCAAATGACTGCTAATGTGGCTCTATGTCTACTGAATGTGAAAATACGAAACTGTATGCCAACACTTTCCCCATATCAACTTAAAGGTCATCAGTCAATGTTGCACACTGCCCCCAAGTGGTCAAATCATCTATTAATACTGCTTTAAAGTTAGAATCCTTCCTAATAATCCTTAGTTATACATTTGAGAGTTTAAAAGCCAAATCTGCTTCATCAAAGCTTCTTAAATTGTTAAATTGTTCTGATTGGTAGGTAGAAATATGTGACAGCATTTTATTCCACCAATTCCCCACCCAAAACAGCACTTACAAAACATGACAGAAATCTCTCATGTGAAATAATCTGGCAGATAACAGTATGTTCATGTAGGACTTGCTTATATCACTATATAATTCGTTGGAAGCTGATTGAAAAAACAGGTTTTCCGGGTCTTTAACTCTCAACAGGGAAAATGCACGAGTAGCACTCTCTTCAGTCGGCTACTGCTGAGCTGATGTACCCTTGAGCAATGCGGTAAACCCTCAGCTGCTCATGTGGAGCTGCTCTTTGCTCAACGGGAGAGGACTGTGCAGACGTGAACATGGAGAAGCAGGGCGTTGCTGTAAAAGAGCACGTTCGCTCTGCAAAACTTCCCCCGGACACAGAAGTCTTATAACACCTGAACGATCGCTGATGGTGTAATTGTCGTCAAACATATTTTAACACCGTTCTGCTCTGACCTGAGGCTGAGAAATGCTGTTGATTAAAATCTCCTGCATGCTCATTTGTAGTTCAGACAAATGGATAAAACCTGCATGTACGTTACCTTGGTTATAAGCCCACAGCACAGCACACAGTGTTCCCTTTAAATCTGAATCGTATGTCCTTCAGTCGAGCATGAGTCAGCAAACGTACCATTAGCTGAACAATAGCATAGCTTGACCATTTCACAGAAATCTCTTAAATAATAATAGCTCTCCTCTGTATTCATTGAACAGCTTTAGCATAATATATCAAGAGCATTCCCCCCTTACTGCTGCAACTATGTGAAATTAACAGTATAATTAAGCCGAATGTCCCCCTAAAGCAAAAGTAGGTCGAATCATTATGTTTGAAATTAATGTTTTCATTATGATGAAACATAAAAAGAAAAACAATTTCAAAAGTGCAACTTGCAAAAGAACCACAGCTGGGAATAAAACAGGTACAGATGTGGGACAGAAACTGGAAATACCTGCAAGCACCCTGCTGCATAAAAATCACACGGCAAATCATCGACACAAATCATTTTCCTGCAGTTATACGGCTGCATACATCAACGAGTCAAAAGAAGTTACTCGGGGAATGTTAAACTAGAGGTCTCGGTGGGCTGCAAGGACAAGAGCCAAGCAAATTACTCTGTCTCTGGCAATCGAGTAGTGTCGTCTTTTAGTGTGACCTTGCAGCTGGACGCCGCCAACCTCGGCCGACGTTTGAAGCTGACTTGGATGAGTTGCTGCTGTTCTCATTGTCTCCTGTCTCGCCTCGGAAAGTAGGATGAACATCCTTCCTGGCAGGTAGTTTACGATTTTCATTTATCATTCATTAAACCTGAGGATAAGCTTTCACCCGAAGCCAAAAATACTTTAAAGTCAAAAAGACATTTGCCAGATAGTTTGACAAAACTCAAGGTCCACTTACTTTTTTTTTTTTTTAGCTTTTAATTGTATTATGCATTCTTTATCAGCAGTCATCTGTTGACATGCAACTCAGCTGTTCTTATTTCCTCCAAACACTTTATGGACTTTCCATCTTTTAAGTAAAGCAACTTCATTCTTGACCTTGGAAATACTAGTTTGATGAAACAATCCCAATTAAAGGTCCACTTTTTTTCCCCCCAGAGCTTTCAACCATAACATTCATCCACTGATGGTGAAGACTGTGTGATACAAAAAACTTGTAGGTGGAACTTCGATGCTTAATTTATCCCTTTATTTTACTTTTTACATGCAGTTCCACATGTGACAGCATTATAATATAAAGCAGATAATGTGATGTTTATGAGACTATCCGCAAAATTAGCAGAATTTTTGATGGTGGTTTTGCTCTGAAGTAAATTTGGGGACAGGTTTTGTGTGACAGAAAGGACTAGCTTGTCCAGGAAGTTCAAAGAAACTTTAACATGCAGAAACTGTGTCTCCTAAAGGTCAACGCATAAAAAAAGGTTTGCCCTTCTTGTTAAAAGTTGTGTATTTTCGTTACATTAAAATGCACTATCAACAGTTCCACGTGGTGCCAGGGTCGTACAGTATGTCCGCTAGATGACGAATGTGTCCATTACTGGAAGAAATGAGGAACTGGATTTCTTTAGGGACATGAATGTGTTGCAGTTCTATGTGGCTGTATGTAAAACTGAGCAGTTTTAAACTCCAGTGCCCTTAAAAAGTCCTCGTCCCTTGTCTGACATTCAGCACTTTTGCATGTTTTCCACATAGTGTAGGGCAGAGGGTTGTATATTTAATATAGTGAGTCTCAAGACACTGAAGTTTGAATCCTGTTCCATTTGTGTGCAAATATATGAGATTAGCTTTGACGTCCACCGGGAGCCTCCTCCCTACTTTCCAGGAGTGTTTTGGCCACTGATTTCATCATGAAGATGTAAGTAAGTAAAGTTTATTTAGCATAGCAGCTTTCACAGAGCCAGGTCACAAAAAAAGTGTTAAAAATAAGACCATAAAAACAGTAAAAAGACACAAACAATAAAACATAAAAACACACAAAATTACAAACACTAGACAGCAGGAGGCGAGACAAAGGCCAGTTTGAATAAGTCTTCAGTCTTCAGCTGCTTTTTAACGGCATCAACAGAGACCGCAGATCATATGTCTATATGAAGAAGTGTCGGAGCCACCACTTCAAAAACATAATCACCTTTTGTTTTCACCCAATACACTGAGCAACCTTGGAAGCTATGCTATCTGAAGCAATGATAAGGACCTCAGTCCTATCTACCTAAGAAGAGATGTATTGACTATCTCAGAAGTAATGGTTCTATTTATGCTACAGTTGAAAAGTTTGAGCAAAATCAAGGACATCTCAAGTGGTTTGAATGTATGAGAATGTTGTAAAAAGTATCCTGCGTCTCTGAGGGAAGAAGAGATGTAGGACAGGAGGAAGGAGGCCACAGAAATGATCTGATGATATTAAGAAAAAGCTGAAAGAGGAAGAATTCAGGAATAGAGGGCAAATGGGTAGTCGTCGCTCATTTGAAGGTGGATTGAGGAGTTGAATGGGTGAAGATAGAGAGGTATGGTGTCCTGCATGGACTGTACAGAGTAGAAATAGGAGAATGGATGGAGGAGTAAACAGGAAACGAGAGGCTGGAGTTTAGAGGATAGGAAAAGGTTGGTGCAGAACTCTAACAGAGACGGGATAAGGCATACAGAGAAGTAAGTGGAGTAGTGAGATATAAAGGAGTGACATTTTGAGTTATAGCTGGTTATTTTTCTGCAACACAGTCATGACGCAGTCATCCTTCATTGGTTTTTGTTTTGCTGAAATGGCAATATTTGACATTGGTTTGTTGAAACAAAGGGGCACAGGTGGCTTCAACTTACTGGACTCTTTTACAGAGAGTAAATAAAGGCAGGATGTTGCTAGTGAGCAGGAAACGGGACAGACAATTTGTGTAAGTGTAGATTTTATATTGAGAATCACGACCGGAAAATAGGTTATATGTTATAGGTTGACCTGTAGGTCAATAGCATCGTAACATTTGTAAGTAAATCAAAGGTTTGGCCGATTTGTAGCTAGTGGGTGATGAACTTTTGTGTATTGCATTTCTAAGGGGATGCAGGTGCATTATTCTACATGTTTTCTTATTGTCAGCAAATCCCATGGAAAGACCTAATCCAGCACAGTGTTAGTTTGTCTCTCAATACTTTCTGACTTACCTACCCTGTCTGTGGCTCTCAGCTCCAAGCCCATTGGTTCCTACTGAAAACATAAATCTTTAAAAACAGGTCACAAATGTATAGTTTTAATTTTATTAAAGGCTCAGTAATTTCCTAAAACAGCTGGTCACTGTAGTTGTTAGGAAACGTTACTCAAACAAGAGTAAATAGTGCATTTGTTGGCCGAAGGGGAATATTAAGCAGCTTCATGCTGGCAGGGGCATGCTAAAGAGATCATACAAATTTCATACATTTATTGCTTCCCTCTACTTAAAATTCAAAACTCAATCAGTAAAGCAAAAACTACCATTGCTCTTCTAACACACACTGGAGCCAATTAGCTGCAGCATGTTGCTTGTGATGCTGACCACCACTTTCCACGCCAGGACATGATGCCAGCTAGATTAACACTAATGACGAGCAAGCTGGAAGGTGATGTTACTGGCCTTTCATGGGTTTATCTCATCGAAGTCTACTTTGTCAACAAGGTATCCACAAACTGATCACTCCTGACTGAAATTTCAGTACAAAAACATAAAAAAAGAGACTTTTTCATTCATTTTCATTACAGTCTCACAATCCAGACATCTCCAAATTTGGATTACTGTGACACTAACTACAAACTAAAAGTATGAATGTACAAGGAAGAAAATGCAGCCTGCTTTCAAAGTAAAAGTACTCATAGGGAATAATATTAAACAGTGTTACATTATTTATGTGTTAACCCGTAGGCTGTGTTTTAACAGCCAGTCCAGGTAGACCAACTGCCTTATACTGTCTTAAAGGGTTAAGACACAGCAATGCATCATATTTTATGAGGCCGTGATTAACCACTTGCCACTCCTAACTCTAGCTGCTAGCTAGTTTGCAAATCAGCTACATGTACAAAACAACGACAGGAAGCTAACCTGGGTAACTGGTAACGCGGTGATATGAAAACACAAAAGATGCATCAGTGGTCAAGTACAGAAATGTACCACGTATCTTGAATGCTGTTGAAACCACCATCCTAGCTGTTTGACATCGTTGCCTCCAGTACAATAACTTCCACTATGGCTGCCACAGGGTGTCTTACATCACCTGAAAACATTTGATTTCTTCTGCAGGATCACTAAATCCAAGGAGAGAGACTAGAGGGCTAACTGTGCTCTCATAAACCAAAAGATGCAATAAAAATGTGCAACTGCGTGAATGTGAAACAGGGTGTTGCTTAAAAAAAGAGCATGCAAGCTCAGCAAAACCCTCCCCTGGACAAAAAAAGGCTGAAAGAGAGACAGACAAAAAAACAAAAATAGTCAGACAGACTCAGACATGTACAAAGAGGGAGACACAAAGTTAGAAGACAGGAAGACAGGTACAGGCAGAATAAGGAGAAAGATTTGCCATGGGTGATTTTGGGACCGAGATCTCTTTCATGCCGTCTCTTGTTGTCATTCGGTGTCTCTTGCTGTCAGAAGAGAGAGGGAATAAAGAGCGAAAGAGGGGTAGCAGTAACAGAAGCAGATGAGTGGCTTTGAAAAACAAGTCTCAGAAAAATAGAGCACCAGCTCAAAACTGCATTTGGTAAAACCCAACGCTTGGCACACACACTATATGACACTGACAAACCTGGAACACAAATATCACGCTTATATCATTTTACAACCACACTGGTGTATAAATATTGACTTTTCTTTGACTTTTATTTAAGCAGGGAAGAACTTTGCAGGGCATTCGTGTTTGCTTAGGCAGATTAATAAAGGGTGTTGAAAGGAACATCATCACCTGAGAATTATATTTATCCGCAACCTTTCTGCACTGCAATATCCACACTTGACAAATAAAATACAGCTGCTTATGCAAAGGTCAAGTTGGACTAAGGAGACAGTCTTCCAGATGGGACCCTCATTCAAACCGTTCAAATATGTTTGAGTTTTCCTGACAAGTGACTCCTTGTGGTCATGGGAATAATGACAGAGATGGGAAAGTGTCAGGATTTGACACTGGAGCTGTAGTTTACATCCCATCTTCAACAGTAAGTGTCTTAAAGGTCTTACCATCGTAAGTATTAGTCATTTAGACTAGGTTTAAAAATACCGGAGTTTCCCTTTAAGTTATTGCCTTACTGGTTCTGTATTCAAATAAAGTGAGAAAAACACATAAAATCATGTTTTTTTTGTCCTTGAGTCTCTATATTCACTAATTTTGCTTTTGCAACAGCAATTTTTGTTTACTTTTAATTTAGAAAATGATCATTTGGTACTTTGGTACTTTTTTTCCGCCAACCATGAATGCATGAATGTCAATTTTGTAAACTCATTCAAATACTTTATAGTTCAGTTTTTATTTCTTTTTAACATGCAATAAGTATAAAATATTTTATGAATAATTGTGCTATTTAACTTTCTTTCTGTCTCTGTTGGTTCAGTACATTGTAGTTTATTATTAAATTATACACCTAGTTAAAATTATCTCTACAGAGGTCAATAAAGCATCCTATTATTGTTGCATTATTTTACAGCACTATCTTGCTTTTTTCGTGTATGCAATAAATAATCTCACTGAGGAGCTGCCCTACAGCCACTAAGCTGCTCTGCCGAACTGAGGATGTGAATTATTTACCTCACACCAGATAATCACACCGGATCCTCTCTAATCAGGACTCAGGACACGTCGTGAATGCACACAAACTCACAAGGTCATTTTTATCTGAGGTTGGAAAATAGGAGCTGTCGGCTCAGGAACCTTGAAAACAAACACTAAAGAGAAAGACTTACGAGAAGATGTGAGGTAGGAAACAATACAGCTTTGATAAACATTTTAGCATTTACTGCAGCAGAATGTTTTTATGTCATGGTGTCGAATGCACCGTCTCCGTGTTTATTGTTTATTGTCATTCCTCACCTGCCCACTAGCTGTCTAGTTTCCCACCTCAGCCCATCACCTGATTCAGTCACCTGTCCACCAGGCTTCTCCTAAACCCCAGATCAGCCCCAGTGTAGCAGGTGTGGCCAGCCATGTACACCTGAGAGCAAACAGTCTGCAGGTTTTTATTACAGGTTCAGGTGATCTTCGCCTCTATTTAAGGGAGTAATAATCAATGGGTAGAGTCTTTTAATTGGATATTAAAACCTGCAAACTGTTGGCCAAGGCACATGGTTGGCCACCCCTGGTATAGTGGATTCTCAGCCTCGTTGAGGCCAGATTGTCTGTGTTGTCTTTGTGCCTCTTACCTGGATCAAACTACACAACATTTAAGTCTCTTGAAATCGTCACTATGTCGTATTAGATGATCATGGTGCATTAAATTCCTGCTTGGCCAGGCTACACAAAGAACCCCCAACCAATCATAGCTGGCAGTCTTTTAGGTGATCAGAAATGAGAGACCGATCATGAATATTAACATCCATCGTGTCTGAAACATAACAGAACATGTTAAAGACGTTGTCAAACTAGGTAAGAGGAAGAAATCCTGACATCGGGCCATTGTAAGGTGTCCTTGATGCAGAACCAGTTGTCTTCCACAGTGACAAATTGCAGCACAGAGGATAGAACCATTGGTTGTGCCAGACCATCATTTTTGTCTCCATTACCCCACATCTGTCAGATCTGGCTGATATTTTGTCGGATCCCAGCATCGGCATACTAGCCATTTCTGTCTGCAACCATTTTCACATGAAATCTGTTTCCTGTTTTGATCATGTCATTGATGTCCTGCATGATCTGAATTCTGAACCCAAGTTAACCCTCTTTCAACCATGCATGCTTTATATCAGTAAGTGAGTTTCCATCCACCTGTTTTTGTGCACATTTTCAATTTGTGCATAAAAAAACCTGAGTGGAAATGCCAGAAATTAAAAAAACAAAAAACAAGTTGAAACCAAACTCAACACACATCGGAGGTGTCACATAGTGTTGTGTCATAGGATGCCACTGTGTCATTTCACACCTGTATCAAACACCTGCGCCCTACTGACAGAAGATGAAGTCAAGGCACAGTAGAATAATAATAATAATAATAATAATAATAATAATAATAATAATTCCTACTTTCCTGGAGAGACACGTCAAGATGCCACCAGTGCGTGGGCTTACACAGAAAACAATGAGTGTTGGTGTTCTGACACTTGTAACACGCTACAGATGCGTGTTGCCCTTTACGTATCCAAAGGAACCTCCACGCTGATCAGCTGGAAAGTTCACAGTGGTAGACGTGGTTTAGAAAAGCTTTCCTCTTCCTCAACAACTACTGCCAGGGTGCTTTTGAGCAACACACTGAACACCAACATGCTTCACTGGCAAACAGGCAGACAACTGTGTGTGATTTAGGGCTTGGCTGAAAACAACAAAACCTCCTTGTTCAGCAAGTCTTCCCTGTGTAAACAAAGGGATTTAAAGAAAACGGTTCAGCAGCAGACTTTAATACCTCTATCACAAGCAGAACAAGCAGCAAATATGACGGCAGCGTCACTTTTAGGTTTAGGCATTTAGCCGACACTCTCATCCAAAACACCTGGCAGCAAGAATAATAAGCTTATAATTCACTAATATTACAAGGAGCCAGTTATACAAGAGTGCAATGGTCACATCAGCTGCAGTGAAAGCGAAGAAAAAATAACCTTGAATGCCTATTTTCCATGCAGCGATAGAGAAAGTACAGAGTGTAAGAGGCAGGAACGTCTCTGCCTGAATGTAATGATCAATTGTACACAGCTGATTGATTACGCAATGCCATTTTCCTCTCTGCCTAGAGTGAACAAAGAGTGTTACAAAAGTGGGCAAAATGAGCAAATTAGAAGGGATTTAGGTAGAACTAAAGAGATCTTCTCAAGCAAATGGTGCTTATCATCCTATTAGCCTGCTGGGCTGTGGACAGATAGGGGGCATCTGCAGAAACTGCTTTGGGCAAAAAGGCTCTGAGGCTACAGAGGAAGAGATCAGAGTGAAATTAAATTACAGTTACACCCAACAATGTCTACAGGAAGTCATTTTTTTCCAACAGGAGTGAACGAAATATCGTTGCACAGCTGCATCACCATTGTTTCTCCAGCAGGCTGCTGATCCAGCCGTGATCTTGGACATACATGAAGTGTACAATACTGTTGTTTCTCCTGTGTGTTTATGTTCAGTTTTGCACAAAAGCTATTTATGCACTGTAAATGTCAAAGCAATTTTTCACTTCTGCCGACACAAATGCCACAAGGCGGCTGTGTGGCAATGAAGGGGACTTTGTATTCTACTGATTTTAATGTGAGTTATTATTTGCATATGGCAGTATGGCATGATTATCTATCCATCCATCAGTCTGTCTGGGTATTTCTCAGCTCATAAAACCTGCAAATGGTATAACATAAGCATCTACTGACTTTTGGCATTACAACACATCTATACAATATATATGCATGACTCAAGGAGTGACTCAACACCCCATTTTAGATTGAACATGCCGCCTTACATACTACAAAAATGCACTCAATCCCATAGCCACCCTGATTGAGCTCTATGCAAATAACTACCATTGCAGTGGACAAAACTGGGTGTACAATCAATTGGTAGTACAATGAAATTACTGTGCATACTGTATTAGAAGGTGTTATTAACCTGCTTTGATTTTTGAGGTGTAACTGAAGTCACTTACTACAAATACTACTACCACAAGTTGTTGCAGTAGTCCAAGCTTTCTCTATATAACTCTTCATTTAAAGGTGGAAAACCATTGCAACACTGTGTTTATTTGTTAACCGAAAGGATTGTAAATCGACGCCAAGCTCAGTGCACGGTTGGCGACACGAGAAGAAGACCGGCGTGGACCTGGGTGGGCTGGCCAACCACGCAGTTGAGTGAGTGAAACTTCAGGTTTCGGGTAAGACCTGCATCTTTTTCTTGTTCACTGACAACCCAGGCATTCAGTGTATGTTGTGTCCTGTTAGTCGCTGCAGCTGAAAGGCTAAGTGTTAATTATTCCTAAACAATAAATAATTACCTACCTTCCTACCTGCACCGTGACATTAGTAAGAAAGTGAAATCGATGTGATTTAAGCTACCATCTAAAAGACCTGCAGTGGAGCATCTGGGTGAATGTGTAGGCTGGTCCCAAACCAAAGCTTTATATGCAATCACGAAGACTTTAAAATATGTTCTAAAAGATAAAGGGAGCCAGTGTAGTTCAGCTGCTTGAGGTAAAAGCATGAACTAGTTTTTCTAGGCCATGCTAGCTTATTTTTCTGCTGTTTTGGTCACTGACCTTGAAAACACGAAAGCTTGATGCGTCTGGTTTGTTCTAGGAAACTACAGACCCAAAATCTTTGGACAGCGCATCTCTCTTGGCCTCCAGGCAAAGCAAAAGCGTTTCTATCTTGTCTTTTTTAAGCTTTAGAAAGACAAATTACTCCTCCATGTTTTGATAGTCCAAGGGCTGTGAGCAACTTAAGCCATCTGTCTGATCTGGCTCTGCAGAAATATACAATTGTGTGTCATTGGCATAACTTTGGAGAATTTATGCAGCGTCCCTGCATTACGCCAAAGAAGTGTTATATTTCTCGGACACACAGCCATCAAGACTGACCAAACATTTTCTCCAGATGTAAGGTGACTTATGAGAATATTGTCATAAATCATGTCAAATGCAGCACTGATGGAGCGCCTTGGTAGCCGAATGATTACACCCCATGCCATATAACCGCTCGGTTCAACTCCAGCCGGCGTCCTTTGTTGCATGTCATGCCCCTCTCTTTACCCCCATTTCTTGTCTGCCTCTTCACCTCACTCTGTCCAATAAAGGCAAAAGAAAAAATGCCCCAAAATATCTTTAAAAAGAAATGCAGCACTGACAGTAAAGCCAAAGGAACCAGAATTGTTTTTACTGTGTGCAGAGATTTTCTTCTGCTGCTCAATCCTGAATTGCATTAGCTTACTTCTGCAAAACATAGAAATCTAATAATTTTCCCTTATTTCAGCTCATCACTTACAGGACACTAAAGAAAGCTGTATTTTTATTCCTGTGCATCACCTGTGTTTTCACATATTTGTCTCTGTCACTCTACATTCAGCACAGGATGGCCATTTTAACCTTTGTATAATTTGTCTCTCTCCGTCTCTCTAATAGCACAGGGTCCATCAATTTCTGTTCTCAAGTCAAAACAGTCATTTTACCAACAGAAAGCTGTACAATTAGATAGATATATAATTTGTGTCACCCACAGCCACTGCAGTGGGCGTCATTGTGTCAATATTGTTGGCTGTTGTACTGATTTCTTTGTAATCATATGACCTTTAATGAATCGCAAGATCTGCTTATTGACAGCGTTTTAAATTTAACTCTGGAAGCCTGCTGCCTTATTTTGCTTTGTCTGTGTTGAGGGAAAGAGATGACTCTTGCTGGCAGTGACACAAATTACACAAGTGTTTAGCTTGCCATTGGCGAAATTACTGCTTTGACTTGAAAATGGATATAGAAATCGATGAACCAAGTGCCATTAGAGAGACAAAAACACACACACAGGTCTAACTTTGAAAAGCCTTTTATACATAAACTCCATTCATTTTGTTCACAGAAAAATCACCCTGGAACCACAGTCTGTATTTGGGAAGATCTGGCATCACATGGTCTTGTGTTGCATCATGGATCGTTCTGCTGCATGCACTAATTTCCACCAATGTCCTGCTTTACATTCATTCAAGTACACTCATTTTGGCCCAATACAACCAC
Organism: Macquaria ambigua; assembly: GCA_008360985.2. Taxonomy (NCBI): domain Eukaryota; kingdom Metazoa; phylum Chordata; class Actinopteri; order Centrarchiformes; family Percichthyidae; genus Macquaria; species Macquaria ambigua. The sequence continues at coordinate 43,224 of VMKM01002028.1, forward strand.
AGCCCTCCTCTGTTAGCCACAGAGCAGCTGGGGGCTAAGCTCTTGCGTGCCTGCACCTCGGCAGTAGTCTTTAAGCGAGGGGAAAGTGTTACTCATTCAGTTTCCCCCACCGGGCCTGTGCAGGGATTCGAACCCGGCCTAATTGACTTCATTGCATTCACTGCGCCGTAGTCACTACAACCTTGAGAGGCGCCGTGAGGGAAGGATCTCGTCTAAACCGAGCCCTGAGCCTCTGACGGTGGGAAGAGTCACACAGGCGTTTTCTCCACGGCGTATGAAAAATTGCCTCCCTCTCCAAAGCTCATCTAACAATATTCAGCTCGGATTTTGGGAGAGAAGGGTATTCAGGCTGGCTGCGGGCTAATAGCTTACAAAGTCAAAAATGTACAGTGGCTGGAGGGTGATAGGCAGCCGAGGCTGAGCTGAGCTGACGGGGTGGCTGAAAAGGATAGAAGGAGGGAGGGAGAGGGATGGAAACCAAGAAAGGAGAAGAAAGAGCAAGCACAGGGCAAGGAGATGGTGGAGGAGGAGAGAGAAAAGAGAGACCACACACAATTCTCAGGTGATGCGACGCTACAGGTGCAGATTGCCCCTCTACCTCAGTGTCCTTCATCTCTTTCTTTTCCCTTCATCCTTTTTCTCACCACTCGCCCTCTGTTACTCCCTGGTGCCCTTGTCTCCGAGCGCTACATCAGGTGAGGTTACAGGTGCACCGAACAAATCCCTCACCTTCATCCCTCCCTCCCTCCCTCCTCAGCGGGCTCGAGCCACATTAATCCGCTGATGTAGATTTACAGCGACAGGCCGGCCCGGTGAGCCCCTGGTTGGTTCACTTCAATTCCAGAATGTTCTGCTGAATGTCCTTTTGTTTTTTTCCCCTCGTCTTTCTCATCGTCCTCCTCCTCCTCCTCCTCCTCTCAAGCTGCCTCTCTCACGTTCCACAAGCTGTTGCCGTTCCTTACTGCTGCTGCCTTTTTACGTGATCCCTGACACGTTTTCTTCAAATATCTGATGTGGCTGCTTGGATAATCCCAAGTGAGGGATTAGTGTGACACCTGACCCAGATGAAGAGCAGCTCCACCCTGCGTAGACCTGAGACCAGACACCTTTCCTCTAAGAACATATTTCGTGTTACTGTGATCATATCTTGTGTCAAAAGGCAGGTGACACAGCAGCAGCAGCAGAATGAATGTTTGCTGAGAAGCAACAAGCCTAAACAACAAGCTTTCTGAGTTATGCAGAAATAATTCCATGTTAATAAAACACAGTTTGTGTCTGTTGGTTGAGGCGCATAATGCACCGTGTAAATGTGATGTCCTGGTTTTAAATCTGGCCCAGAAATGTTGCGGCACGTCATCCACTTCTCTTTCTCCTAATCCTTCGCTCTTCCTGTCTACCTCAAAATATACCACACAGGAGAAAATGCAATGTTTTATAGAGAAGTGGCAGTGTTCTCAGATGAGCGCTCTTAAAAATAGACAATCATTTAAAACAGCTGTGCCGATCAAAATCAAAAGGCTATTATATCAATGAACGGGCGAATGGTTGAAACAATGGCCAGCTGCACAATACTTGTTATCACTGATTTGGTGACTTGCAAAAGATGTCTAGACACGTAGGTTATAACTTAGTTTTTTCAATTGTTGATTCCCAACCAGGGGTAACCTACTTGTGCAGTTACCAAGCAGTACATGTGTAGCTCAGCTACATTCTTATATATTCACAAATTTGTGTACAGGAGCAAATTACCACTAATTCATTTACAAATTGGTGTGATGCTGATTTCTAGTATATTTATTGTTTTAATAACCAGTAACCCACTGACTTGAGTCCGTTGAAACACTTAAATGCTGCTATAATCAATATTTTTATATTAACAATGGTTCAAATGCTTTTTAGCATCTTTCAGCACATTGTTCTGGTTTTACAGCTTGGTTTGCTTTACTGTTTTGGTTCACTCTCACCGCTCTCATCAGCGTCATTACCAGTGAAAAGCTCAGATAAAGCCGCTGTACCTGTCCAGCACCAAACAGGACAGAATGTGGAGCATTTAGCAGCCAAACCAACACAGTCTCATCCCAGGTCGCCAAATACCGATGCTGCCTTGTCACGCCCCCTCTGCGTCTCATACAGACTCGCAAGGTACCCTTTAGGTTTAGGCAACTAAACCACTTGGTTAGGTTTAGGAAAAGATCATGGTTTGAGTTTAAAGTAAGTCAGGTGCGTTAATTACTCAGTGTTGACTTTTGGTTTCACACGTGATGGAAACCCCGGCTTCCTGGGTGAAAGTCCTGTGTTTGACCCATCCATCCACCCCAACCTTGTACCTATGCAGACTTTGTCGCTCTTTATACTACGTCACCTGATGCAGATGGGTTTACGTTGAAAGCCAGGTGCGTCTCATAAAGACGCTCAAGGGTACCTTGGGCCAAAAAAAAATCAATTAATGCACGTTCAAACACTGAGGGTTGCAATAGAGAATGCTACAATTGCTACTGTACGTATGTCTTGTATTGATTCACATGTGCAGCCACTGTGTTTTCTCTGCAGTCGCACAATTCAATAAAGGCCATCCCATCTATCAAAGGGAACACGTTGGTTATGTTAGGTGATAAACGCTCACACCTGTTCAAACCTGTGATGCTGATCAATGACAAGAGTGGTAAAGCGCTCAGAACATGTTTATCCAGTCGAAGCATGTTCAACCAGCAAATTTAACTGATCTCTGTTTTAATACACCCCTCACAAATTTATATCATATGTATCGTCAGTCTCGTGTGAACGCCATTATCAGAAAATAAAACGGTTGGTCTGTTTTCTCGTCTTTTCCATTTTGTTTCTTCACCCGCTGCTCCCACTGAGTCCACGCCTGCCGGACAGACACACACACACACACACACACACACACGCACACACACTCCTGACATTGTTATGCGTCCACCAAATGGCATATGTTAACTCGGCGTGCATCGATTAACTTTGACACTGCAGCATCTTGTCTCTCACAGTTTCCAGCCACTGGCTCCTTTCCACCACCATCTCCTCTACCAGTCCTCTGCCGTCTTAACTCTCTTCCTTCTGTCTTTCCTTCCTTCAGGTCTTCTTTTCTTCCTTCATACATGTTTTGTCCCCATCTTACTCTGCTTTCCTCCTCCCTGCTTTCCCCTCATCCCTTTGTGCCTTCTTTTCTTTTTCCCCCATCAGTTTTATCCTTTCCTCTTTCGTTTGCCCCATACTTTCCCTTTTCTTCCTTCCATTTTTCCTTTTCCTCCTCTTCAACCCCTACCTCCTTCCTCCCTACTTCCCTTCCCTGTTTCTTCTTCCTCTCTCTCACCTTCTTCCTTCACCCTAACACCAATCGCTCCAGATCTGACACTGCAGGCTGCCGGTCCACTTAGTTTCCTCTCCACACTGTTGACACTGGCCTGAGTCTTTCATCAGATATACTGAAGGAGAGTGTGTGAGTATATGTGTGTGTGTGTGTATGTGTGTGTGTGAAAGGGGGTGGGACACGGGGAGGAGGGGGAGTCATGTCCAAGCGTGATGAAACACACCTAGGGATGAATGCAAGTCCATTCATCTCCTTGTTCTAAGGCATCCATTCACAGAGGCTGATGGAGCGTGCCGATAAAGGGAAGAAAAAAAAAAATCAGCAGATATGAATGGTCTGACTGTGAGAGGGAGGGAACGGAGGAATGAGGAAGAGGAGGAGAGATGGCTAAGGGAGGAAGGGAAGTAAGGAAATGAGAAAGGAAGGGTGTAGGGGACAGACATACAGAGGAAGGAATAGAGGAGAGAAGAAATATGGATCAAAACTGGGAAGAGGGGAAGGAAAGCTGGTGAAAAGATGGGAAGGAGAACACAGAAAGAGAAGAGGAGGGATTTATATAAGAGGGAAGAACAGAGGTGAGGAAGGATGAAAGAGGACAGCAACTAAGGAAAGAGAATGAAGGAAGGAACAAATGGAAATATGAAGGAAAAGCACTGGTAGAGAAATGCAAAGGGAATGAAGTAATGATGAAAAGAGCAATAGAGTAAGAGCACAAATAAACAGGAGGAATCAAGAGAACAAGGAAGAAAGAAAATGAAGGAAATAATGGAAACAATGAAAAGGGCACAGGGAATTTAGGAGAAAAGGAAAGGAAGAAAAGGAAAAAGACAAGAGCGAAAAGAAAGAGGAGGATTACAGGAAACAAGGAAGAGAGAAAATTAAGCAGAGTGGAGCAAAAGGAAACTAGAGGAAGATGGAAGAAGGAATAAAAGAAGGGAGACAGGAAAGTGGGGAGGACTGGAGGATGGAAGGAAGTAAGGAGAGTCCCAATGAGAAGGAAGGAAGAAAGGGAGGGAGGAATAAAGGAAGTAGTTGAGGATGGAAGGAGAGAAGGAAGAAAGAGCCCAAGGAATTAAGTAGAGACCAAAAGACAATGGAGGTAAGGAAATAGGGAAGAAGAGGCAAAGGAAATAAGGACGAGTGGATGGAATGAAGGAAAGATTAAGGGGCACTGGTAAGGATAATCAGAGGTGATGGGAGTTACTGGGATGAAGAGTAATAAAGAAAGGAAGGAAGTGGGGAAGAAAAGACAGGAATGAAGAAAGAAGTGGGGGATGGAAGGTAGGAAGGAAAACGAGGATAAAAGGCTAAAGAAAGACTAAGAAAAAGACACAAAAGAAAGAGAGAACAAGGGAACAAAAGAAGGAGGAAGGAAGTGGAGGACAGAGCAAGAAATAAAGGAAGGAGCAGAGGAAAGAAGTGAGTAAGGAAGTGAGGGAGTCCAACAGGAGAGGAAGATCAATCAAAGCGAATAAACAAAATGAAATGAGAAGTCCAGCCAATTCCCAGAAAAACGACCCAAAATGGCTGAACTCATTTAGCCTGGCGCAGCCCTTCAATGGATATGATGTCACTCCCACACGCTGTCTCACACACACACACACACACACACACACACACACGAAAGAGAGAGTGTGTTTCAACAACACTCTGGGATTATGTGAATGAAATGAAGAATTCAGACGGCTTAGTGTCACAATTAAATGTGTGTGATTGTGGTGGAGAGAGACGGAGACAAAGAGACGAAGGGGCGAGAGAGGATGACTGACAACAGGACGAGAGAAAGAGAGAGAGACACACACACAGAGACGCACAGACAGACGGGCAGCGCCAGCCTTCAGTCGCTCTGTCTGTCTGCCTGTCGCTCTGCTTCGCCACCACTACACTGTGATGGATTGTGGGAAGTGATGACACATGACAACTTCTACTGTTGTATTCAAACAGGGAGAGACACAGCAGACCAGGTGGCAGATTTCACAGACGTACCTCCGCACACGAAGTGGAGGGTTTGATTCCACCTTTCTCTCATTTCTTCTCTCTCTCCTTTGCTTTTTTCTTCCCTCGTGACTCCTTAACTTCCTTCCTTTCTCCCTTCATTCTTTCCTTTTTTATGTGCCTCGTCATTTGTTGCCTTAGCTTTTAAGTCTTAATCATTGGTTTTCATACTATTTCTATCCCTTATTTTATTGACTTTTATCTATTTTTAACATTTTACAGAGGATATGTGTTGTTGTAATTTCTAGCGTTGCAAAATTCTATTTTTTTCTTCTATCTTTTTGTGTCTGTGCTGTTTTAACCTCATTGCTCTGTGAAGCACATTGGGCTGCATGTTTGTATGAAAGGTGCTATATAAATAAAGCGAGTGTTGAGTTTCTTACGCTGTTGCTTTTCTCATCAAGATATTGTTAAAAAAAAACAAACAGAAATGTTGTAGTAGATCCAGGTACATGCATCGCAAGTACACAGCTAACAAGCTACCAGATGCTGTTAAACCCTGTTGGCTTTACAGTTTTCTAAAACCAATTTGGCAATCTGTTGACACAGTCTACCCAAAAGTCAAAGTGGCTTCATGGCAGTTTAAAAGAGCAGAACAACTTGGGTCTTATTCTCGTAGTTTTGGCCCCCGTTTCTATCAGTTATGATGACATAACAGTCACCAAAGAAACTGCCAAGATTTGGGAACACGGCAAGGTCGCTAAAACAAAGTCTGACGAGGTGAAAGAGACACGAGCAGTCAGACAATCAGACGTTTAGCCACAAAATCTAAACCACGTTATTTGAAATAAGTTCACCTTCATTCCTCATTGCACACGAAAACTGTGTGCATAATATTGTAAGTACAGTACGTCAAAGCTGAAGAAGGAAATGGGTCTGTAATCTGTAATGGATGTTTACAACAGAGTCTGGAAAGTCATTTTACAGTTCGACCTTGTTTTCTCTTCCACATAACTTCGGCTAATCTGTTGGATTGTTTACAACCCGTCTGATCATCTGACTGATCGTCTTTCTTGACCTGTCTGACTTCTTTTTAGTGACGTTGTCGCACTCGCAGTCCTCAGCAGTTAACATGTTGTGTAAAATATTAATTAGGATCAACAGGACTGAAACTGAAACTACAAAACAAGACAGAAGTTGTAATAAACCAGAATTATCCATTGACATAAACTCACAGTAACTATTTGGATCCATCACACCGGGCCTCAAACACTTTGCGAACATGTGCAGGTGGTGTTCATTGACATTTGTATCGGTGTCTGCTATTGTATTTCTGAGTAAGATTAACGTGCACCAGGCAACAGTCCAGCATTTAGTGAACCAGAATCCACAGGGAAGGAAAAATTGTAAATGTATCAATCACAATTGATATCAGATACCTCTGTTCACTCTACCAATCAGTCTTTGTGTAGTGTACAGGACTACAAACGACATATGCGATTGAGATGTGTCAGGTGTGTACGCCGCCTCCGTCTCTGCATGGCACAGCAATGTCCGTCTGTCCTTTGATTATCTCGGCAGCCGTTCAGGTTGCCGTTGATCGTGAATGAAACCCCCAATTAACATGGTGGTGCTGCTCCCCTCGACTCCCGTCCAGCGGCACAACGTGGAGAAGTTGAGAAAGGTTCAACTTCATACAAATGTCTTCTGATGAGGCGGAGTGACAACCTGGAAACAACCAGTCGCGCTTGTTTCGATTACCTCTGGAAACGGAAGCCCAGCTGTTTTAACTATAAAAAAGCACTTCAACTAAATGTGGGAAAAGACGACCAACAGCTTTCCCCACTGAATATTATATAACTTTAACAAGTTACCACAAGTTGAGAAAAACAATGCGTTGAAACACATCACTGGGGAAATATTGATGCGCCGGTATGGTGGCAACGGGAGAAAATAACTGTCCAATCATTCAGTGCAACTCTACCACCAGACACGAACGTCTGTGTTGGATGATTCTGCAAAACCCCCTAAATGCCAACATTTTTAAAAATTCTCACTTTCTACAATATCTGCACATGACAACTACGGTGTGATTACGGTCAAGGAAAGATTGCAGTTATGGTTAATACAACTCTGAACTTTAATTGCAGGTCTGTGATGGGAGACAAACTCTGGTCTCCTCTCCACACCCTTACAATCCGCCTTCACTTAATAGGGCGAACTACTTCCTGCAGTGGCGCTGGACGTTTGCATTGGATGTAAATCGTCAGGTGCCATATCGTCCACTATGGGTGTGATTCCTGGGGATACTTGGCTGTTCACTGAGCCCTTGTGCCGTGTATGGAAGCATCTGCATTTGGTGTTTCTCCACTCATTTATTCAGGTTTTCCCTTTAGTTTGTCACCCATCTCTACTTTCTGATTAGGAAACACTTCAGTGTATCTTAAGCTCATGAAGGGTGACTGGTGCTGGTTCTGCTCACTCTTCAAATGCTGCTGGATGTTACTGAGTCTGCCACAGAGGTCCTAACAGAAACAGCTTTGAATGAATGAGCAGACAGATTTATGGTCTTGCTCATAAACAGTTTAACAGGCCGTCTTTGAGGTTACGTCAGAGCTCAACATGTGCAGCTTCAGTTATGCATCACTTTTCCTACCGTTAGACCACTTTGTCTGTCACAGTCAAAGCTTCTGACAGCAGCTCTGGTTGCCATTTTTATCCTTTTGTTTCATTTTAAAGTGCTTGACATGAAAAGAAAAAAAAAACAGCTGTATCCACATCACCTTCGAAGAAACGCTGTGTGGATGACCTGTGGCTGCCATGATGCCTCGGCAGTAGATGGCCTTAAAAAAAATAAAAAGGGAAGGCGAGAGTGAATGTGGAATAAGCCTCGCAGCATTTGAGGGTCTCAGGCAGGAAGCCACCATCTTTATCTATCATACCTTGTCGGGCTTAAGTATCTAACAAGAGATAAAATGCTTGGATCGAGCCAAACAGTCCGCTGGCCTCAGAAACAGCACCAGGAAAACTCTGCTGCCTCAGCAGTCCATGGCCTCAAAATGGTGGAAGCAGGGAAAACAATGCAGCCAAGACGATTTTTTTTTATACTACTACTTGGGGCACAAGGTCACACAAACATGCCCAAAATGTCAATCAACACAGACGATAGATTGTTGGCATGGTTACTGTTAGACAGATAAAGCCCCTATAGAGCCACTGCCCAGCTACTGTTTCTGGAAACACTAGAAGCAGAAGGAAAAAATGTCAGCTTAGTTTATATTTTAGAGATGTTTGCCGTCAGATATCCGAGCAGGTGTCTCAGTTTGATGCTGTTAGTGGAGGGGAGAGAGAGCATCTCAGCAAGGGAGGAAACCACCTCTACACACGGAGCGCGTTGTTTCATGCATCCACAGCACTTAACAGGAGAGGGAAGCAAGAAAATAGGAGTCTTTACTGCTAATGTCACACTGACCACCAGCTCTCACTCTGCCATGTGACTCCATTACAGGCTCAACCATATTTCAGCAAAAACAGAACTGAAATGGGAGGGATGAATAGTGTGTTTACACTACATGACTGGAAATTCAATTCAAACTGTTGAATCACACACACACACACACACAAGTGAAACTACATCATCATCAGTGCAAGTAGTGTTTTATTTTCCATCCTGCTTTGAGGAATTATGTGTGTGTGTGTGTGTGTGTGTTGTGGTGGTGGTGGTTGGGGAGGAGGTGCAGAAGGAGGATGGAGGGGCGCACGGCTCCTAGCTTTGAATCCCAATTTCCCCTGTCTGTCCTGGGGAGTGATCTTCACACACACAGCCTGCTGCAGCAGCTGCTGATGTGTGCACACACACACACAAACACACGCACAGAGGACTGATCCTGGATCTGATAGCTGCCCTACAGCTAATAATACTGAAAGGGGGAGGGGGGGGAGGGGAGGAAGAGGGAGGTTTGGGGAGAAGAGGAGGAGGAGTGGGGGGGTAGGAGAGATGTGAGTCCCCTTGGTGCGGTCAAGACAGCCGCTGGAGAGGGCATAGCGCACATATGCGCAACAACCGGTTGGGAAATTGCAGAATGCAAATGCCTGCACGGTGAGATCGCAGGGGCGCGGGGAGACACATATGAGTATGCGGGTTTTCAGAAATGTCACATCTGAATCACAGCTGCCCGCATCTGTCTGTCACTGACTAAGTTATGCACTGACTTCATGCGTGAGAGAAAGACAGATAGAGGAGGGGATGGAGGGATTGCGCACCGGTCCGTACATGTGTGTGCGCGTCTGGGTGAAAGACAGTCACACACGGCCATATCGGCGTGCACGCGTATCAATGACAGAGGGGTCAAAGCCTCGCGCACCGGCCGGCTGCGTCCTATCAGTCACAGCGCGAGCCGGGGAGAGTAGCCCGGGATGCACATACATGCACAACGAGCCCCGGGGAAATGCAGCAGCATCCCACATCCAACAGCCGGAACGTGAAGGGCAAAGCCGGAGACAGTTGTCTGAGACGCGGTGCAACATTTTCACCTTCAGCGTAAAAGACAAGAGAACCAGGAGGAGACACGAGAGGGTCCAAAAATGAGACATGAAAAGAATTTACTCACTGTTTTCAGGAGCCCAACACTCTTCTTCTCTTTTTGCTCTCCGCGTCTTCTCTCCGTGCACCACAATCCATCCGTCCATCCCTCCGCTGGACATTTCCTGCGGCATAGAGCCTGATCGATTCTAATGTTGTGGGATAATGTCCTCGGGATGAAACGAAAACATGTCACCCCCCCTCCACACACACATACACACACAAAAAGCAGATAATCACGCGCACACACAGTTTCGACCTTTCCGTCACTCGGCGAGGCTACATGTTGCTGACTGCTACCTCTCTATCCCTCTCACTCACTCTCTCCTCTCCCGTTATTTTGTTAAAATTCAGTATGTACGCTCTGTCACCTAGCAACGTCTCTCTACCTCCCTCTCTCTCTTCCTCCCTCCCTCCATCCTTCTCTCTCCTCATCACTTCCTCGCGACACGTGTTGAATGCTAAACTAAGTTGCCCGTTGTGGGATGATTTTTTTTCCATCTTTACCTAAACATTTCTTTCTTCTTTCCTCTTTTGTCCTCTCTCTTCATCCTCCTTGTCCTCTTTTTTTCCTCCATCCCTTTCTACCTTTCTGCATCCCTTCATCCCTCCCCCCCCAAGGGTGCCCTTCCATCTTTCCTCTCTCCTCCTCTCCCTCCTTTTCCCTCACTCTTCTTCTTTGCCCTCTTATATCTACTTCCTTTCCTCCTTTTCCCCATCCCCTCTCTCCCTCACCCACCTCTCCTCCTCTCACTCTGTCTCTTTTATCTCTTCTGTCTTCTCTGTCAACCCTCTCAAATTTGACAGCATGTCAACATTTGAGTTACCAAAAGCATCCAGTGAAGGAAAAGAGTAAAACACAAGTGATAACATTATTAAATCAGTAAAAGTCAAAGTCTGAAGTGAGCGCAAAATAAAATCTAAGGAAATCAGCATTTTATCATCTCAAACAAATAGCAAGGCTTAGAGGTCTCATGTCCAGACAAGACTTAGAGAAACTCATGCATGCCTTCATTTCCAGCAGAGTCTGGTCCTCCCAAAAAGACTGTCAGACAACTTCAGCTCATTCACAATGATGAACAAGAACCAAGAGAACTGAGCTCATCACTCCTGTTCTTAAATCTTCACACTGGCTTCCTGTTACTTATAGAATAGATTTCAAAGTGCTGCTGCTAGTTTATAAATCGCACAGTAATCTTGGGTCAAAATACATCTCTGATCTCCTTGAAGAATATAAACCCAGTAGGGCCCTTAGATCTTCAGGAAGCAGTCAGCTGGTTGAACCTCGAGTCAGAACCAAACAGGGTGAAGCTGCTTTTAGCTGCGATGCTGCAAACAGATGGAACCAACTTCCTGAAGATCTCAAATGCGCCTCAACTTTAACTTTAGCCACTTTCAAAACAAAATTAAAAACTCTGCTGTTCTCCTGAGCATTTGCATGACTGGTTTCTCTAATGCACTTTTATTTCCTTTGTTGCATTGACAACTTACATCTTTTTACTGCACTGTAACTGTATTTTATTTCATTTTATGTATCTCATTCCATTTTATCTCATTTTAAAATTTCATTTTATTTTATCTTAATTGATTTTATTCTTATTGTTTTGAATGTCTTCTAATGTTTTTCTTGCCTGTGTAAAGCACTTTGAATTGCCTCTGTTTGAAATGTGCTGTATAAATAAAGCTGCCTTGCCTTATGCTTGTTATGCTTATCTTATGATCATTTAGACAGTTAGTCAATTAATTGGTCAGCAAATAATGAATCTATTATTCTGATAGTCAATTAGTCATTTTACAGTACTCAACTTAAATGTATGAACATTTTAATTTGATGATTCATTTGGTGATTTAGTAAAAAAAAAACCTGCAGTAAACAACAAAACTTTGAGTAAAAGGTTTTAGCTCCTGTTTAAGGCTTTTCTGCATGTAATGATTAATTAATCAATTAATCAATTACATAATCAAATGTATACTGAGTTACGTACCATGTGCAAGGGTGAAAAGTCCTTAAGCTCATGTTATAAGTTGTGTACTTGTACTTTGAGTATTTGTTTTATGCTGCTTTATTTCTACTCAACAACATTTCAGAGGGAAATGTTGTACTTTTTAGTTTTTACATTTACTTGACAGCTTTAGTTACTTTGAATATTTATCACACAAAACATGTGAGCGAATATATATGATTCACTCTTACAGATTAAAATATCGAGCCGTATATAAAGTAGTTCAAATTAGCCTCACACTGGCCAAAAATTACATTATAAACGCTGCTTAGTTATACAATATATATACTAATCATGTATTCTAATAATATATAATATTTATGGAGATGTTTTGCATAATAAGTACTTTTACTTTTGATACTTTGAGTATTTTTTGATGATAATATATCTCTACTTTTACAATAAAATCTTATAATAGTGTTTTTGCTTCTTTTACTAAAAGGATGAACTCCATTGAAGTGAGTGAGAAAATATTTAAATACATTCATTTGCATACAAACGTTTTAATCTTTATGCTTAAAAAAAAAAAGTTAAATAACAACCAAGCTTTGAAATCTAAAAGTTTTGGCACCTGAGATTTGTATTTATTCATTTATTTATCATTTTATAGACAATTTGATGACTTACTGGAAAAAAATTATATATTAAATCAGTGTAATGAGGAATGCATCCCCTGACTGTGTAAATATATTCACTGAGCGTGTGAACATTTTGAGGCTGAAAGTAGGTTAAAAGTCTGTTTCTTCTCTTTTAGTTTTTTAAAGCTCAGCTCAGCTCGTTCCTCTTCACCACACTGACGAAGCCTAAATGTTCACCAGAAACAATACCTCCCATTTCAAATGCTGATTTTGAATCAGGTGATTAATGAACTGCTGTGAAAAAAAATGAACTTGCTGCTCAAATTCACATTTTGTAATGTCTCCTCCTAACTGTGGCAACAGCAAAACTTTTTATTCTTGCCGCCTCTAATTACCGCCGGGGTTTGTTTCTTTACAAACGAGTCTGCCAAAAAATATCTTTTCCTCGTTCCTCCGTTAACATATTCCACTCACGTTCTCCCACTGCAGATAATGACAGATTTCAGATTTAGCTCTCAAAAAGACAAAACTCTTTGGCCAATTAGCTTAATCTGAAATCATTTATATGTCCACAAATTATTACCTTCCTCTGTTGTCAAAATTACTCTCCTTCACGTGTAATTACCAGCAAACGCTCTCATCAGAAGACATTTGCATGAAAGCCGCATCACCCGTTATCACTTACACGATCGCCAAGTGCTCGAAAGCCATTACTTTTTAAGATTTGTGTAATTGTCAGCGTTGGAGTTTATTTTTAGCGTTTTCCCGGCAGTGTAAAGAGACACACAGCAGTAATTTTAGCACTAAAAGGTGAAAAACGTGCTTTCGTCTATCTTTATCTCAAACCACCGCCTTGTTCAGGACAGCAGAGTGTATGAAATGATCTCTGAGGCTTGCTTTTATCTTCCACCAGCCCATCATCGTTAATGACCCTGTGTGTGTGTGTGTGTGTGTGTGTGTGTGTGTGTGTGAGCGAGAGAGACACAAAGACAGAAAGAGATGTTCTTGTTGGTGTGTTTCTTTTCTTTTTCCTCTAAACACTTGGTACATGTTGTTTTCTGGGCACAGATATAGAAAAGACGAGCAGCAGCAGCCGGTCGCTCGGCCAGTCAGCCGGCTCGGAGACATTTTAAAAATAGGCTCTAATTATCAGAGGAAGGCTCGGACAGACAGACAGGCGGCCATCTTGGTTCTTGTTTACGCTGCCGTGCTGCTGTTGTAAATTGGACGCCGGGAATCGACTTCTGGGCCTGCCTGCCAGAGTGCTAATAAACTGGAGAGAGACTGGTGAGGAAAAATACAAAGAGGGCTGAATTCATTTAGCCTGGCGCAGCCCTTCAGTGGATATGATGTCACTCCCACACGCTGTCTCACACACACACACACACACACACACACACTCAGATTAACACACAACACATGGACACATGCATGCAAACATGATGATGCATGCCCTCATATTTTTTCATGAACATACAGCACTCACACTGTTACATGCAGATACACATATGCATGCATATTTACTAATGCCTCTCCCAAAGTTGTAATGTGATTACTTTTCGGGTTACTTAATGATGCAGATCCCCTTATTCATTACTTTACTTTTTTGATATTTTATAAGTCATATAATCCTTTTCCCATCACTGGTATCTTGTTCACTGGTATTTAATTAGAGCAGCGTTTCCTTCATGCAGTGGTAACAGAAGTATTGAGATATGTGTGTGTGTGTGTGTGTGTGTGTGTGTGTGTGTGTGTGTGCATTTCTCTTCTGCATTCATTCAGCAGTTGTGGGCTACAACTGTGAGAAAATGATCTCCACAGCTGAAGGAAATGAGAACGAATCAGGCTCAACTTTAAATTTCCTTCCAGAGTCGACAACACGTAACGAAGATAGGCCTAAAGTTTGGACTCAAGACCGAGTGCGTCACAGCGGCGCGACAAGGCTGTGCCATTTCGAAGGCTCCTTCAAATGCGGCTTTCTTTTCCCGAATTTGGAGGATCCAACGGCTGTATCCTTCGCCACCCAACCTATCCCAAGACCGTCAACAGCGGCCGAGCAGGATTACACTTTAAAATGTAAGTATTTGGTTTCAACTCACTCAAATAGCCAATGATACAAATGTTAAAAAACCAAGGGGCCTTAAAAACCTCAACAGCAGCTGTCAAGGTTGCTAGGTGACAGACGCTTCTTGACGCTGGTGAAGCAAATAGGAAATCCTCCGTAGACCAGACCGTCTCTTTTAACATCGCTCGGTTCAGCCTTTGCGGTGTATGAAGGCCGCGCCTTTGTAGCCCCTGAACTGAGACACAGCTATTGATCAAAGTTTTTAAATAGCAGCGTTTTATTGTTGCACTGAAAACAGAACGGCAACAGATAACCAACCACAACGTCACAACGTCTACGGAAACCAAAGAGGAAATACTGGTGTATGTGTCAGACAAATTGATGTGACAGTACACTTTCATTTGGTCTGGATGTTGGGTAACGTCCATAATATGTGTATGTGTGTTCTCCCTTCACTTCTTCGCCGCTGACGCAAGTGTGTGTTGATGGGTGAGCACGTCGGTCTGAAAATAGCCTTTCCCTCTGACCTGCAGGATGGTTTGGTAATACCGTCCTGTATGATGTGTGCTGTTAACGCTCCCACAGATGATGATGTATCTGTAATTGTTGGCAGAGGAAAAGGTCTGGAAAACGCTGCTCCTGCGACCTGCACAAAGATCGAAACCCTGTTTTGATGGATGGTCAAAACAGAAGCCATTAGGGAGATGTATTATTAGCCAGGGATACACTATTTCAAGGGGCTGTTTCCTCTCTGTGGCTCTGATGATTTCATTGAAATGTTGGACGTCAGTACAGCACAGTTACACACGTTTAAAGCTGCTGAAATGAAACGGGTCCTGCTGACATACTTCCGATTTCTAAGTCTTTTTTTTTTTATTTTGTTTGTGCAATGTGTGTTTTTTTCCGTGTTTTCTTCCTGTGGATAAAC
Source organism: Macquaria ambigua (assembly GCA_008360985.2). Lineage (NCBI taxonomy): Eukaryota > Metazoa > Chordata > Actinopteri > Centrarchiformes > Percichthyidae > Macquaria > Macquaria ambigua. Next base: position 58,646 of record VMKM01002028.1, read on the forward strand.
ATAGAATAAGTCAGCACATCTGGATATTTGCAGTGGAGTTTAACAGAGGAAAGTACTTCAGCAGGTTTTCAGAGCTGTGATTTTGTGATTTATAGGTCAAAAAACATGTAGACATCTAGGTTGAAAATGTAACATCTACGTTTTTTAGACATCTGTGTAACAGTTGTTTCGATATCATTTCAGTGCTTCATGCTTCATATCGAAATACAGTCATTGAAAGCCTGCTAAAACGGTTATATGTTCTCTTAACATCTAAAAAAACTTTCTCTTTTCAAACAAATTTCCCCCAGTTTAAAATCTAGGCACCTTTTGACCACGGCCGTTCTCTAACCTTAACCAAGTCACTATTTTAACCCAAGCGATGCTCTTTCTTTAACCCTAACCGAGTCTCTTCTGTGCCTAAACCTGACCAAACCTTAACCAAAGCAGTGCAAGAAAAAACATTTATTTTAAGTACAAATAATGTCATCCTGCTGATAGGGGCATCAGATCAGAAAACTCTTATTGTATTTGCCATTACAAACAACGTATTTGGTCGTCTTATTTTAAGGACTTGTTGAGATTTTGAAAGGATGGGAAAGCTCTGCATGCTACTGCACTTTCTGTTTTTCTTACTTCAGGTACACGTACAGTAAAACCTTGAGAATATGAAAAGTTCGGGCATGTTCTCTGAGGTAAATTACATTTTGGGAAATGTAGTAACAGTAACAGTAAATGTAGAAGTAGCCAAGGCAGGGTGAGGGGAGGGGGTGAAGTACAACATTTCATGAAGAATTCATTGAACCTTGCAGACTGATGACATAATGTTTAACAGTGTAAGGGGATCTGAGGATGGATATTTTAATTTTAATTCTTAGACTGAAACCATCAGGTCGGGTCAGGCTCTTTTTCCCCGAGGCTTGATCAGGTCAAGTCTCCTTTTCATCTTAAAGGTATTTATTTTTAGTCGGGAAATCTGAGCTTGTGAAACCGCTGTGTCAAACAAGTGCACATGGTCCCCCTCGCCCCCTCCGGCCCTGCCAGCACTTTCTATGACATTTAGGAGCTTGTCAGTTTGCCCCTCAGTGGACTAAAATGAAGTGAAGAAGAAATTAGCATCACGAGAATCGACTTTGTCCTTACGGCAGGGAAAGTCTGAGGTATGGAGCAACTTTGACATTACTGCCAGCAGTGACAGGATGTCCATGGGGTTTGTTAAATGTCAACTGGGTGAAAATCTCCTAAGGTATAAAAAAAGAAAAAAAAATGGGGAGTGTGACTCTGAGTGTGAGCATATGTCATGGTAATAATTTGGGCTTTAATCTGATTCAAGCTCATTAAATGCTGCTTGAGTCTGGCCTGATCTTTAGATATACATTTCTGTATATATTTATTACCAAAAAGTTAGAGACTGACAGGGGACAAACGTTTGCACAGCTCTGAGCATAGACTGTATATAAAGATGGACGACGTGTCTCCACGTCTTCCTACTGTACAAAACATGAAGCCGGATATGGGCGTTGCCATCTTGATCAGTGCTGGAGCCAGAGTCTGCGCAGTACTGATCCATATCGAGGTCCTGCCCATGCACCCGCCCAAACCACAAGCTCGCAAACGTGACGTCTCACTCCCTTTTTATAGCATCAAATAACTAATTAAAACCAAACCTATCTGAAAAATGGACACTTGAACAAACATCAGCATAATAAGAAATACCTAAAATGACAGAAACCATTTTTGTACTTTGACTTTTCAGTTTGGCCCATGTCCCATCCACTGCAGCCAGCCACCAGGGAGCGATCCAGATGTTTTGGCTTCACTTCTGGGGAGCTGTCACTTCGTCCATATACGTCCTTCATATACAATCTATGGCTCTGAGTGGTCCCTCCCTGCTGTGCTGAGCTTTCCTTGTGGGGAGCGACGAGGTCAGAGCCTAGACGCCAAATTTCAACACGGTACATATTCCACATTCACGTAATAACCCATCCCATGTGCACTGGCTGACATATGGTCACCATAAGAATGAAAAACAATGCTCAAACAGTATGGGTACCAAAACACCTCAGCTGTCGTTGGTCGCCTGGTGAGGAGGGAGGTGCAGTGCTTTTTGGAAGTAAAATTCACTCATAGGTAGGATCTGAATCCTCTGTTACACAATAGAAACTGGAAAGAATGTCGAGGGTATAGACGTGTGTGTGTGTGTGTGTGTGTGTTGTCTGTGCCTAATGAATAAAAGCATCACATTACCATAAGCTAATCCTGAAGCTGCACATTTATCAACTTGAAAATTTAGACAGCAAAGTGAAAGTCAAAACAATCTATTCAACTAACAGGAAAATGAATTACTTTGGAACTCTGCCACAGAAAACATGAATGCCTTCCTGGCCTATTTTAAAGGATTTTCAATCCATATGGAGGATTAAAGCGTACAAATTAAAACAGCATTTGCATTTTTCTTTTCACTCAAAAAGGCTCTGTGAACACTCTAAATATTCTTGATGTGGTACAGCTACAGTACATTATCATCATTGGGTTTTTTTTAGTCTCTAAAAAAAGTATCAAAAGACGGACTTTGTATACAATGCCTTCATTTGTTGTGAATGAAACGTGGACATCAGAGGGTTGTTTTACAGAACCATATTCTCTGTTTCCATTTGTGGGAAGTCATGAAATTCATAATCGTTTATCTCTAAATATTGCAGATTTGAGTTTAAGATTTGCTTACACAGCTGCTGTGGTAGCAGAAATAATCACATCTGATTTGGAGTTAAACAGAAGGGCAGTTGCCAGTTTTATTGGCAGCAAATAAAATGATTAAAGAATGCAAGAAGCGAACTGAGCCTCCTGCTTGCTCTGTTAAAGGTCCCTTGTGGAGTTTTACTAAAAAATAAGGCTGCCATTTTTCTATTTTTAATTACCGTCAACCAATCCCCAGGCATCCTGGTACGGTGGCCCTGAAGGTCAAAACACAACAACATTTGAGAAAACACACAACGTTTTGACCTTCAGGGCCACCGTATCCTGGCATGCATACTATTTACCCTCGATGTCCTTGGTAAAATTTCGACATATGTATTTATATTCCTCTCTCGCTCCCCGTAGCTATAAGGGCAAAATGCCAAAAAAAAAAAAAAAAAAAGTTAAGAAAGGCTGCTTTTTGTTTTTTGTCTTTACAAAAGGTGATTTTTGAAGAAGTGAAACCTGCATTGTTTAACCGCCATCAACCAGCAGCAGAAAAGCATGACCTCAGCCTAATCTTAAACCATGTTGTAGAGTTGTTGGTGTCTCTGCTGCCCAGCTTAAGGTACAAGGTAACAGGTGTCTCAGATTTGTTGTCATGGTGTTGTTTCTGTGAACCAGCTGCATTTTACAAATGAAACTAGAAACGGTTGAACCTTGAACGACGTCAGCAAACAGCCGTACCTTTACTGATTTTCCCGTCTGTGGTGTTGGATCCAAACTGCCTCCATCACAGATGGATGTGTCCTCTTCTCAACTCATCAAAACATTGCTCCAGACTGCCCCTAGTGGCCAAAACCTCCCCAGAATACGTTTAATTTGCTCATTTGCCCCCTAAGAAATCCTCCTATTGTGAAAAGTATAATTTTGAACTATGGCTGACGCTGTGTTAGAAACATGATGATTCAACTCTGTGGTCTTTTTCGAGGCTGCAGGTTGTGATGGTGTTGTTGCATTAGACTGCATTGTATGGAAAAGGGTGAACAAAATATTTGAAACACTTTTCAACATAACTCAGTTTGATACAACGCCACCACAAAGTACAGCGCCAAAATGTACCATAGCATTGAATCAAAAACACAAATACTGAAGTAGTCACAACAAACACTGAGCATTTTAAATGAGGTAGTTTTATCACTGAGCTGTTTTGTTGCATCACATTGCATCACAAGTGTTTGTATTTTTCTGGTCACTATAAGATTATTTCTGCCTCCAGAGTTTGTTGTATTTGGTTAACAAGTGCTTGAGCTGCTTAAAAACTCTCAGCACATACTGTAATGTATTTTTATTTTATTCCAGCATTTATGGACAGGACAGTAGGAATCCCTTCTGTCAGATAAGAACGTCATTTTAGATCTAATCTCTTTGCTCCTAATGAGATGTCAAGTAATTATTCAGAGGTTAAACATCCTCACACACAACACTGAATAAAAATAATAAGGGTCATTTTATCTTCCATCTGGGTGATTCCCCTGAGTATAAACGTCTTCGTCAGGACAGACCTGGCTGAGAAATCAGTGACAAAGCTATTTGTGAAAACAGCATGTCAGTGCTCAGAGAGGCGGCAGCAGAATGAAGCTGAAATAAGTCCCGGCCAAACCGAACACAGGCAGATTCTCGTCAAGTCTGCCTCGAGATCCTTCATAAACTCACCACGGGAGCAACTCCAAGAATACCACCATCACTAACATGCTTATTCACCACATCAACTCCCATACAGCTCTGATCTATAGAAACGTCAACAGAATGAGTAAAATGTCTGTTAGCTGCTGGCTGATGGATTGCACTTTTTTATTTCTGCTCTTCACTACTTTCAGCAGCAGGCTCGAACGCCAGCGACGCTGCGGTTATCAGCCGCTGCGATGAAGAGTGACTCCAGGCTTCCTCTTTTGTCTTGTCAATAGCAAATGTCGTTTAAAGTGATAATCTATGATGTAATTATATAAGTGGATGTCAACTTTGATCCTGCAGCTGATAAAACACAACATTTACTGTTCTGTGTCCTGGGAAAAATCCTCTTTTGAGTTACTTGGACTTTACTTGGGTATATCCAATTTATACTGCTTTCTACTTGTATATAATTATTGTATATATATATATATATATATATATATATATATATTGTACTTTTTACTGCACTACATTTATTCAACTACTAGTTATTTTGATTTGACATACAAAACATATGATCAGCTGATTAAATCTGATGCATTATTATAAATTAAAGGCCCTGCATACCCAGTTTAGACCTACTCAGGATGGAGTTTTACACAAGGTCAGAGTTTACAAAGTGCTTTGACAGACAAAGCAAAAGCAGGATAAAAATTAGTGATAAATACAAATAAAAAGAATAAAAACGCAATAAAAAAGACGATGAAAAGACGACATCACATAAAATAAAGTCTATAAAAATGGGTTTTAAGAGGTGATTTAAGAATGATAAAGTTTTAAGTGGCCCTGAAACAAAACTATTATTTTCTATCTTCTACCTGCACACAATAATAACTTGTGTGCAAAAATTATTATCTTGTGTGCATAAGATTAGAAAAATTTTGAATGCATTTTACTTGTAACCTACTTTTACTTGAGTAAAGGATCTGAGTAGCTTTTCCACCACTGCAAGTCCACTTTCCTAGACTAAATAGAGCTACCATGCAAGGTGACGGCCTCAACATCAGGAGTAACTGGGGTTCAGTGTCTTGCTGGAAGACACAAACCAAACCCTGCTGAGCCACTACTGTAAACCCAGTTATCATGAAACTTGCCCCAGTTCACCTCTGGGATTTAAACTTATTTAAATATTTGAAGGAGTTTGATCTTCACATGTTGACCACTCTGGCCTTCAGATCAATAAAAGGATACACTGTTGAGGGCTGTGATTTGCCTCACAGCCATGTGTAGCTCCTTAACCCCTGCTCAGCTGTTTTTAACAGAGCTGATTGACATTATCAGCAGCACAGGTGTGACCCATCGAGCTGAAACAAGAAAGAGTCTCAAATGTGTCCGTTTAGGGGTTTTGCGGGGACACACAGTGGCTTTAAAATCAACTCTTATCCTTTAAAAATCTTATTTGTTCCATTTGTTTCAACTACAATTTACTTTTTTTTCCAGAATAGTGGATTTCTCATTTTGAAGTTATACATTTTATTTTTCATCTCATGTGTTGCTATGCAGACTGTTTAAGTGTGCGTCTCATGAGCAAGTCGTTGGTGAATTGAAGGACATCAAGCATTGAAGAGGACACACCACAGATGGCTTAAAGTACACGCTTTACAGAGGGGACTTTGGAGCCATAAATGCTTCGTTTGACAAGTATCATAAAAGCACAGGAATCTGTCCGGGTGGTACTGGCAGACTTTCATCGTACATGCTGTCACATGTACTATAATAATTACTGAACCTTACAAACAAACACACATACAGTAGCTCTCCAAGCTGAAACAGACTGACTCATACCCGAGACCAGCAGTTAAAATAAAATCTGCACTGTGAATGAGATGCTCATATGTCACTCATGAGTGTCCTTGAGCAAGTGAAGCGAAACTAGCTCAAACTGCAACTGAGATGATGTGCAGTTCATACAACAACCTATAAAGATAAGAGAATAAATGAACAATTCAGAGATCAGATCACCAAATCAGAGGAAAAAAACAGAATTGGTGAGAGTGGAGAGCCGTCACAGTTCTCATAAACCATATATCCTGACATCAAGCTAAATTAGCTGGAAAATAAACAACAACTCAGCCGTACCTACATTTTTTTGTTGAGACTGATGGCTTTAGTCCAAGAAACTTATAGTCTGCCGCGCTTGTAGGACAAGTTTTATTAAGATGAAGGTTGGCTGTGGTCAAAATTTGATTATCATTAGGATGCTCTAAGGAAGACATCCCCTTAATTTGTACACCTTAAAACCACCTTACACCTGTCATATAAACATTAAGTGGGACATTGATGTGAAATGTGCATAAATTAATTTCCTCAGTACTCAGTATCACTGATTAGGGGCAAGTGAAGATCAAGACTGCAGTTTTGCTCAGCATTTGGTGCAACATAGTGCATCATGTGTATTAGCATCTTTGAAAGACAATTAACACTGAACAGGGTTTTTCTCGGTGTGAAACAGTAGTTAAATGCAACTAAAGACAAAGATTGGTGAGGGGCAAAGCATTGGGTCAGAGGAGTACACTGCTATTATACTCTCGCTAAATAAGATGAGGAATACCTGTTCCCTTCGGGGTTGTCAACCAAGAAACGTAAGCCATCGTACTTGTTTTGTTGCCTTTAGACCTTTTTTCTGGAGAATATGAGTCTCTACATTCTGCTAATGTCCGGTTCCAACCAACAAATGTGTGAATATTACACTGTCGTTCCACTACAAAAGAACCTGTGACAGAAGCAGGAAGTCAATGAGCCATTTCCAAGGCTGTGTCCGAAATCACTCTCTATTTAGTGCGTAAATCTATCTACAATATGGTGCCACAATGGAACAAAAAAGCTACCTTTTGCTAACAATCCCACCTTGCAATGCTCTGCATTTTACAGATGCAGACTCAATTACCATTGAGCGACTCTACAGCTGGTAGTGATGATGCAAAATGATGAAGATGAGAAACGAAATCTCAGTTTACTGCTCACTATTGATTAGTACAAGTTGCCAAAAGTGTGGGCTTTACCTCTTAGTTTAAGGTGTATTTTAGCATTATGTAGCCTGTCCTATTAACTTACAAAGTGATAAATAATTGAAAATAAGCAATTTAAGGGCCCTGACTTTATATTAAGTGTGAAGTAAATATGGAGATAATTAAGGAATTTAAGCTACTTTTTGTTCATGTTGTTAGTGTTGAAAATACCTGCCACGGTGCTTTTTGAATGTCAGCCTGCTTACTGTTTCTAGTCGCGTCTCTAATCCTTCGGAGGTGAGGGAACAGATATCACTTACCTTTCATACACTGTGAGGCTTATTTGCCATTTCAACTCATCACAATCGTTTTACACAGTTGTATGAGGCCGGGCTGTTCCCAGGTGTGAATGCATGTAACTGTGTTAGAGTGAAGCAGGGTACTACGCTGGAAAAGTAAATATATGCTCAGTCAATCCTCCTTAGATGAATGAAGAATAAATAAATCTATCTGCAGTCTGAACATACAGTACCTGTGTATAATCAGTGTTATTCAATACAGCCAGACCCAGGAGAAAACCCGTAACTCAGCCAACTTTGATTTGGACCCATGACCAGAGCGCTAAATAAGATTCCCTCCAGGCAAAGGGGGAGATTTTTGGACTCATAAATCCTCAGACAGCGCTGCTCTGCAACAATCAGTCAACACGGATCAATCCACACCACATCACTGTTGGCGGATGAAAAAGCACACATCCAGAAAAAGTCAGTTTCTCAGAAATCGCCAAAGGAATTCGCTTTCTCAACTTTTTAATAAGTTTAAAGGATCCGAGGATCATAAAATTTGTTGCTGGAGGTTTTTTTTTTCTTTTTTTTTTTTTCAGTGCTCATGCCACAGGTACTGCAGTATGTCATCTAAATCCCCAGCCTCGGAGGACGTATCGCATGTGTCTGGCGTGTACGCCAAGGCGTTTCTAATGAGGCAGATGGCTTCAACAACTCTCTCCAGCTTGACTGTGATTTCACCATGTGGAAGGGGCTCAAAGCTGCTTTAATCAGAGAACATGACAAGGTCCTGGAGCAGAAATGCTGTGTTTTGTGAAAACGGGCTGACACATTTGTAAATTCAACATGAATGTCAGTTTTTACCTTGTTTACTGTACTGTATCTTCCCTCCTTTCATTCTTAAATTCTTAAGTCAGTACTTCTCTCTTCTTTCTCCTTTCAACCTTTCCTAATTTTCCGGGTCTAATTCTACTTTTCCTCTGATTTATTCTTTCCATCCCTCCTCTCCATCTTCTTCTTTCTGTTAAGGAATTTACACCAGCTCCATGTTTAAATTATTCATTTCTCTTTGCTCTGCATAAAGAAATTATATGTAAAATACTTCCTTAAGTGTAGGAGGATTTTTCTGTGTGTGTGTGTGTGTGTGTGTGTGTGTGTGTGTGTGTGTGTGTGTGTGTGTGTGAGTGTGAGTGTGAGTGTGAGTGTGAGAGTGAGTGTGAGTGTGAGAGTGAGTGTGTGTGTTATTTTAAGGCGTGTGTGTTTCTGCTTGCACATTCCCCACATGCATATGCACTTATTAAAAGTGGAATTTCAGGCAATTAGGATACCATTTGCAAATACGAAAATTAAATCCATTGCCTTTGATTTTAGGGTTCATATTTGTGTGTATGTGTGTCTCTGTGTGTGTGTGTGTGTTCTTGTACTTCTTTGTGAGGACCAGTTTTTTCACCTTGAGAGTGAGGACATTTTTGGAAAGAGAGGACAATTTGTTTAGTCTTCACTTCACCAAGGGGCTGTTAAGGAAATTAAGTGTGATGTGAAATTGCATACTGCGTACTACATAATCAATCAATATGTACTGCATACTGAATACTAAATTAACGATTAAGTATGCCATTACCAGCAGACTGTTCACACTGAAGTACTCAAGCAATACGTCTTCTCTACATCACATGACTGTATCGATTAGCGGTCCCAGCTACTGTTGAATGAAATGTTTATCACAAATGTAAATCAACATAACATCCTCCACAATTTTATTTCTACAGTACATTATATATGTGAGGTCCCACGTTGTTCCTCTTAACTGCACCTTAACGACCTGGGTCCTGAGTAGATTCTGTTTAACTCTCCATCGTTAGTAATTATTTTACCGCCATTGCAGAGGCACAATGCATTTTGGGGCAGTTGACTATGTCGGGTAAGCCCACGTCGTACACTCAAAAATTCTTGCTAATCTAGTATACATCCGGGTATTTCTCGCATACACAAAATCCACATACTATGCAGTTGGAACATACTACATACTCAATTTTACGTCATACTTAGTATGAATGGTATGTTAGTACACAGCCTAAAGACATTTTTAGAGTTGATGTTAAAATTAGGTGATGTTGTGGGGATATAAACCGTTCACAGTCTCATTGTGGGGACTCATCTCCCTTGTGGGGACAAAAATCAGGTTAGCTATTAATCCTAGGGTTAAATTAATCATAAGGGATTAGAGTTAGGTTTAGACTAAGGTTAGAGAAAGGGTTGGGTTTAGTCATGTACTTGTGATGATTACTGCTAGGATTAGAGGCTAAGAAATAATGATGTAAATGTCCTTATAAGTGTGTGTGTGTGTGTGTGTGTGTGTGTGTGTGTGTGTGTAATTGAGATGTGAGATGCTGCAAAAATAAACAGTTTGAGAATTATGCTGCGAGCAAACTCCATCAATGTCTGTCAATTAACCAATAGAGCTGCCTCTTCTTTAATGAAACTCTCTCTATTTCCCCTCCGGCCAACGTCAGGGATGATGGATTTGACTTCCGATGAAGTGGTCGTGTCCCTGACAGATTGGCTCCGACGCTTTTTTGTAATACTCCGCCAAGATGTGGTCACAGATGTGGATGTAGTCCAGACTGGGGCAAAAAATGTACTGGCATACGTTTTGAATAAAACATGAGGCACGCTTGATTTGTCTTATCTTGTAAGCGGACACATGCACTTTTTGAGGCAGTTTCAGAGTCGGGCAGAGTGGAAAACATATATTAGGGACGCTTCCCTTGTATTGATTCGCACTGCCTTTGCATAATTAAAGTCTCACTTGTTTTCCAAGGTTTAATAGCCTTCTTTTAACTGTTTTTTCTCTACTTTATCTGTATCAGTGAGGATCACGGCCTTTACCTGAATACACCCTGTTTATGTTTTGTACACTTCATACGCAGTTGTTGCCTCCATTTTCAGTACAACATTGAGTGTTTCATTTACTATACTATCCAGGAAACTGATGCAACCTTTGCAGCTTGCTTTTCCCATTTTAATTTCTACCTACAGTCATTTTTGGTGTGTGCATTCAGTGTACAACTCATGCTCATTGAGAAAATATAACCTGAAATGGCCATTTGAAGTGTCTCTTCCGCTGTAGAGCCACTTCATTTCACCTTTGACCTACTGCACCATATGTACCATAATACATACGTGCAGTTAGAGGAAGGTTATTACAACTTAGCTCTTCATTTTCGTAGCTCCAGCCATCAGGTCTATTGATTATGATAACATTGTCCTCACCAAACTAATTGAAGAGACCTTAGAACGTGGTGATATTATGCCAAAAACAGGTCCATGTAAAAGTGGTCAAGACAATCATACATGTTGAAAACAAACGTATTTGGAAAAGAAAACAAAGGAAAGTCTAATTTTCAGTCTCTTATCTGCTTTATGAGTCTCCCTATCTTTCCCTTCATAGCATTATGGTTAACTTAAGCCAGGTCATCTAGAGGTTTCATTTACCCAGTGAAGATTGTGTGAGCACTTTATTAACGTCACCTTGAAACAGATTCACTTACTTGGAGACAATAACACCCCAGAGCTTGCTCAGTGCAAAGTGATGTCTTCTGAGCAGCCTGGGTTCACGTCCCTGCTCAGTGGCACTGCGGCAGCTTTTCACTGTAAATAAGCCACATTCTCGTAGCTCCGCTGGGACTCAAATGGACTCTTTCAGTCATAAGCTCGCCTCTCTAACCTCTGTGACAACTTTATTAAGATGAATTGGGCAGGAAAGAAAGTGAATCCAAAAAAAAAAAAAAAAAAATTTCCCTCAAGGAACATGTGTCTGCCATTTCGCTCCTGCAGTCTCACTCGATTCCCCTTCTCGAAAAAAAAAAAAACCCCGGCGCTGTTCTCTTCTCCGGTCTTTGGTTGCTTGCTCCCTTGACGCTGCTGCTCAGGATGTTTATAGATCTGAGGGGACTGTGTGGATCTGACAGCCATAGGGGGATTCAGGCGAGAGAGACTGAAATGGAGAAGTCACGACTGAAGCGACAGCTATAATGGAATCACTCGCTGTCTCTGTGGAATAATGATCGCAATTAGTGCTGAATAAAGGGGAGATTACTGAAGAAGCTGCTGCTCTTAAGAGGATGTCTCGCTTTCAGCAGACCTTCGGTTTCCTTTTGATACGAAGCATCAGAAACCGACCGTACAGGACCACACAGTACTGAAGTTAATTTTCAAACAGTTAGTTCTCGCTGTCACCTGGAGCTGCAAGTGTGTGAAGTTCTTGAAGTCAGGATACTTTTGGGGTAAAAGTGTATAAAATTAAGCACAAGATATTGTGAGCATTTGATGTAGTGGTGCAGCCATTAAAAACATGGTATCTTCGGTTTGAAGGCCAACTTTCTCTTTTTGAATAGTGTTTCCCAAGGTTTCGTCCATTTCTATCAGTATTCAGGGTTTTGAGGTGGGGGGAGTAGAGAGAGTTCAGGCTTGGTCAGGACCCGTTGCCGTTGAGGGCCTGTAAAGCCCATTGAGACATTGCATGTCATCTTGGACTATACACATTAACTAATCATGTTCTGGACTTGCATGTTTAAGACAAATCAGTCTGGGTTGAAAATGTTTCCATCTTGTGATCTTCAGGGTGCTATTTAGCCTTAAAGCAACTTCATATTTCCAGGTACTATCAATACAAAGATTAGTGAAACGCCTCCATCACCACAGTTAAATAAATGTGAGCTATGAATGACTGACACATTTGAGATTTCAAGCAGAATCCTTCGTGCCTTCAGGTCAACAAGGTATTCATTTGAAGGAATAATAAAAGATGGGAAATGTGATTCCCTCGATAACCTTGGAGAGAAATGTGGAACTGAATAAATGTGAAGGTGCATGGATGTAAAAGAAGCTGCAATCACAAAATGAGCCAGTCTGAGGTCAGTTATTGTTAATGGAGCTGCTGCTGCAGACTGTACAGTGTGACATCAGAGATTAGAGCCGATTAGCTTCCCACTTTCTACCTTTGAGACAGTCCTATTCTGGTGTTAATGGTATTTTGATTATACTTCTTAACATTTAGTTCATTATCATCAAACATGTTTTCACACCAAGACTTTTCTCACAGTGTCAGGTAAGCTGGCAATGACAGAAGTGATTTGGCAGATGCTCTCATTCAAAGCAATTTGCGATATTCATGGTTAAGAAAACACCATCAGATCAAGGGGAAGCTTTTACTCTAAGATTGAGCCTTCAAAACATTTCTTAAAATGTACCCTTGGGAGTTTTTGACCACTAGTAGTGCTATGGAGCAATGTTTTTCGGAGGGTGTCCCATTTTGTTTGTATGTTGTACATGTCCATAAGAACAATCATGTATGCACATGCACGTGGAGCGACGTCATACACATTCCTGCCAGGTTTCACGCGGCTCCTGATTGACCGTTAATGGCGTAATGTGCCAAGAAACATATCAATTCACCAGAAAAAGGGCAGGGAAGGAGACGACTGTTGGCAAGCAAAATTTAAATCATGCCCAAAATCGGCTTTGCAAATGTTTTATGAGGAAGGAAATGCATTCAACACGATTGTGAGGCCTCGAGTATAACACTGTGTTTTGGTGAGAACCACTGAATGTAAAGATTCATTTGACACACGATTCTAGAAATGATTGAAACAAATGGACTTGTATTGGAAAGATGATAAAATATTCTCACACAACTTTTTTATTAAGTTATGATCATCGGCCTCAATAACAGACAAAATTACATGTTAAGCATGATTATTTTGCAATTTTTCTTTAATCAGTTGGCCAGAAATGCAAAAAGGGCTGCAGGGAGTAAACTTGTATGTTAATATGCAAAGCGCACAACATAATTTCCATTCATACTTTCCTTACTGCAAAACAGAATACCTTAAACAATAATAATAATAATATATTACATACATTATCACATAGATTGGTGTGGTGTATGGTGTTAATGAAGGTGATTTTTACAAAACAAAATCAAACAAACACTTTCCATCCATCTGCTTGGATTTGTAAGTTTGGTTCAGCCGAAGTATCTCGCTATTAGCCCTACTGTGTTAGCAGCTGCTGCGCCCAGTATAAAAAGCAGAACACTGGCTCACCGTAACCCCAGTTTGTGCCGCTCACACATGGCTGCTGGTAACATAAAACATTAGCAAGGTAATCAACACTGGTGGAGAAACGATGTTGTACATGAATGAGATTTATTTCTCTGCAGTACCAGTAAACACAACACAGAAGCCCACCAATAACTGTGCTATACTATAATTTAGGGCTGACACTTGCAGCACAGCCATAAACAGCAGGGCTACTGCTGTGTACTGACACACACACACACACACACACACACACACACACACACACACACACACGGAGAGTCTCTCGTAGTAGAGCTGCTAGCCAAGCTACAACGCAGATACCCACACAGTGACTCTCAAAGGCCATAAATGTTTTTCTAGTGACTGTCAAAGCTCCACCAGACTTCCTGTCTTTTTCAGCGGAGAAACAGAGACTGACAGCAGCTGCTCATGGCTATTAGCTCTGACGGCCAGCTCTACGTTGCTGTCCATGCTACACTGAGCCGTGGTCAGTCAGTCTCCCCAGTGTCCCATGACCCCACTGAGTCACACACTACCTAGCCACGAGGCCTCCTACAGTGGTTGCCCCCCACTCCTCTGCTGCGTTTTTTAAAAATATGCTGGGAAAAAGGGTTCTAGCAGAATTTGAGGGTGTAGTTACTCTTTAAAGCTGGAGTGCGGAACCTTTGTCTCCCCCTTCTGGCAGTGAGAGTAATTACACAAACACTGTCGATGCGTGTGCATGATGTATTCCTACCGGGGGGAGCTCGCTCAAACTTCCACAGTTCCAAGACCCATTATTTAGATAGAGTAAATGTAGCAGCTACATAGCCTGCTCCAAATATTTTACAAGGACCAACCTGTCCAAGAGAAGTAAGGCCACATCCTGTCTGCCTTCAGTCCCTGCTCTTCTTGCAGCCTCTCCAACGAGGAAAAGCTACACCAAAGGTTATCCGTGTTTGTCCTCGCCGTCGATCGCTTTCTTTTTTTGACAGTAATCCTTCCTCTGAACGCCGGGTTTTTTTTATCTGGAGCATTAGAAACTTCTTGGACATTTCTCATGTTTTCCCTTCAGACTCCTAGTTGCAGGAGTCTACTCCATCAGCTCTGGCAAACCAGAACCATGTAGAGAGAGCTATCTGAGGTCTACATGAATCATGTGACCATCAAACATTTTGAACTTCCGTTGGCGTGACTCTCTCTCTATATGGCTCTGGGGCAAACCAATCATTGCTGGTTGACATGAAATGCATTTCTACCAGTGCACCAGCGCGGGAATGTCGCCACAGACACCAGATTTAAAAACTCTGGTATACTGCGAAATACAGAGAGATTTACGTGGCGGTGATAGGCTTGATCAGCACTGTGTGAACTCGTCTGGCAACGGCTTGAATGTAACGGACATTCATTTATATGTAAATGTCCCACACTCCAGCTTTAAGTGTGGACAGATTGATACCATAGTAAATGATATGTTGACACTCAAATGCTACTCATTTGGTAATTGGTCCTTATGAAAAAGTATTAGTTACAAAGGTCTATATGAAAAGTATTCAGTTGCAAGGACAAAAGATGGACATCCATAGCTCACAGTCGAGCCCACACACCCTGCAGGCACTTAAGTTCTGATTTCTACCGTCTGTCAAAGAAGTAATTAGCATCTCCTGGAAACCGCTCGCAGCCTTCAGCCATTATGGGGGCTGATGACTGGCTGGACTGGATCCCACCCTCCATCAGACAAACAGGGGTGCACCTACATCTGATGCTTACATTCACTATCTTGCTTTCTACCTATTGTGGAACTTTAAGGTGTATTTTGATCCGTTTCATAGCCACTGAAAAAAAAAAATCCAGCCATAACCTATCTAAGCAGTACAGCGTTTGTCCCTGACATCTTTGTCACAAAATGTTGGTCTCGCTGCGTCTCCCAAGTCCCAGCAGTGAGTTGAGTGATGACATTATCTACTGGTTTTCTGACATCTCTTTAAAAAGATCCAAGATTGTATTTTTTCATATTGCCAGGCAGCTGCAGGTACCAAGAGCAGAGGAAAACCTCATGGCTTTGTGGGGGAATGATAATGCCAAATATGCACTGTTAAAAAACATAACGTCCATACAGCGACTTCTTGGACATAATTTTACATACTTAATAAATGTAACTTCCTTTGTTTTTTGTATTAATCAGGTCTGCAATCATTAAAAGAGGCCTATACACGGCAAAACACACATCTTTAACTCCAAACTGCTTAAAACAAACACTATTAGCTGTGTGCAAGTCGTGCAATTTAAGACAAGTGAGACACTGATGGTGGCTGGGCTGTCAGAAGCTTTAAGAATCAGATAAGAGCTTCTGCTTCCCTTTAAAATGAGACTGAACAGCAGTCAGCGCCGGGGTCCCAACAGGCTGATGATATCTGAATTCATCAGTGTTAAAGAAAGTGACAGTCTGTAGGACGACCACGGTGAAAAGAAAGGGATGTAGATTGAAGTTTAAATCACAACATGGCTTCCCCCCCCCCCATCAGAATTGATCATCGTGATCGATCAGACTAATCATCAGACAACCTTATCCGTCATATACTAATGATCTAAAGCCACAAAGGAAGGTTACTATCATCACGTTCTCAAGTGCAGCCTTCGCATCGACCCCCAAACACGCCCAAGGCATGTCCTTTTCAGCGTATTGATTGGCTGCTCTGTAATGACACAAGCACCTAATTCAGTTTATTCATGTACAGTCAACAAAGAGTACACAAGTATCAAAGCAATGGACAGGATCAAAACAGCCTGATAAATTACACTCATTTTAATCTGAATGTGGTAAAAAATACACTTTGTATTAATGTACGATTGATTTCTGGAGTGTCCAGTGGCCCATTATAGGACAGTAGAAGCAACATTAAGATATAAGTGACTTGGGATAAGATTTTCAACAGAATTAATCAGCGTGATGGGAAAATGAACAGACTGTTTTGAAACGGTGGAAAAGTTTAAAGTAAATGTTAATTTCTATTCATCAATCCACAGAGTGCCTGCAAGATTCACCCACTTACAGTTAAGATAATTCATCATTTTGAAAATATAAAATAGTGATATGATAAAAAATATAAAATCAAGTGTAATGCTTAGATCAGACTTTTGTGTGATTGGAGTCATAAATTCTGGCTGTGACGTGGTCGAGAGACATGGCTGACTATATAAA
This sequence comes from Macquaria ambigua, assembly GCA_008360985.2. Classification (NCBI taxonomy): domain Eukaryota; kingdom Metazoa; phylum Chordata; class Actinopteri; order Centrarchiformes; family Percichthyidae; genus Macquaria; species Macquaria ambigua. The sequence continues at coordinate 75,552 of VMKM01002028.1, forward strand.
ACAATGTTTATTTACATTCAAGCGACGAAGACCTGCAGCAACTGCAGGAACTTTGACTCTTAAGTAAGTAAGTCAGGAGAAAGGAGGAGTCACAAAATCCACAGCAGGAGGAGGAGGAGGTCTGGGTGGATGGATGGGTCAACTTTAACACAGGAGTCCGCTGTTCATTTCCTACTTCCTACCGAGAGTCCTGGTTTCTTTTAAACATGGCAACGAAGGACCCCCAACCTTAACAAAAGTACTTATTTTAACTCAAACCATGATCTTTTCCTTGAACCTAACTGAGTCGTTTTTGCACCTAAACCTACCCAAACCTTAACCACGGCATTGTCACATCATAAAACAGACAGTTTTTGGAAGACACTGACAAATTACGTCGTCCTGTCGATAGCGACTTACAGATCAGGAAAGGCTTATGTGTGTCATTATGGAGGGTTTGGACAAACAACATATTTTGTCAGTTAATTTGGAGGACTTGTTGGGATTGGGCCAACGTCACGCAACATGTCGAAGAAGTTGTCAAACTCAGCGAGAGAAGGGTAAAACATTTTGGATTCATTAGTGTTATGACGTAGATGCTGCGTCAGTTTTCTTCCAATATGACACACTGCACTGGATACAATGAGCAACTGTCTTACTCAAAGATCATTTTTGTCCCCAATACCCCACACCGGTTGGGTCTGGCCGTTATTGGGCTGATACAGTGTCATGTAATCTGAAGTCTGTATGACTGATTTAACTTGTCACCAGAAGGGGAGCATTCAGAAAACGTTTTTAAGACATTTGGAGACTTTTAAATCACTTGCAGATATTTATTTTTCTATGTTACATTATCATTTTCTTCTTGTTAAAATTAAATCTAAGGTTATAATCCATGCAGCAGCCTCTTGCCACTGTGCAGAGGCAGGCTAAGGTAAAGAATTAATATTCATTTAATCAATAAAGCCATCACTGTAATCTGCGGAGTAATCAAAAGTGACTCCAAAAATAAATAAATAAATAAATAAATAAAAAAAAAGGAGAAGGTAGTGATTGAATAAAGCCCACACTGGTTTGTGAGGGCTAATAGAATGAGTGACTCTCGGGCATTTAGACGAGTCCCGTCTTTAATCAGAGTACAAACTAATAACACGTCTGCCGCTAAAGACACAGGAGGATGAAAGGCACAACGCCAACCCTCCTTTGTTTTATTCCATCACTCATCTCGTCCCCCGGCACATTAAGGCACTCGACGGCCCTAACAAGCTCTCCCACGACATTTACTTTGGCTTAATGGATAGAAAATGTGTGTCTAAGTGTGCAGCGGCGTGTGTGTTTGCTTTTCTCTACCTAGACGTCCTGAAAGCAACATCTTTAAAAGAAAGGAGTCATGAAAATAAGGGTTTTTCAATCATCCTAACACGACCTTTGATGTACAAATAACAGCTGCTACTGATAGTACAATCTGTCCTGATGTAGGGTTGACTTTTGGCTTTTTGAAAAATGTAATAAGGCAACATGCCCACATGTGCTTTAATACGTGAATCAGTTTATTCAGACAAATATAATATATTTTTTCGTACTTTTTCTACGTTTACACTTAGCGTCCGTATGACTCCAGCGTTTTATAACCCTAAAACAGAGACCTTTTAAAACGCTGCTGACCCCGTTTTAGTTTGAAAACTCTGGGACTGCATTTCAGTGAGGATGCAGACACCCACGTTTGCTTTCTGATTGGGTCTTATCAGCTTTCCCCTGATTCGTCACGCCCCTATCACGTGACCCTTTTCCGATTAAAACAAACAAACATCATAAGCCTCGAGTACGAACGGTTAATTCAACATGGATAACGAATTACAGAAGAGATTAGAGAAATCTCTGCTCGTACTTTTCTCCATCGCTGTTCTTCGTTCGTTGTATTTCCTGCAACTAACTTAGCGACCAACCACCAAGCAGACAATCTGCTTCCTGTTTACACCAGCACGTCACGGCGCGTGAATGGTCATGTGATATGCGTTTCCAGGCGTGTAGTATGGACGGAGATTATATCTGAAACAGTGATACAATGCAAAACAGAAGTTACAAATTTCGCTTTATAGGAAGAAGAATAAAAGAGGAAAGTGAAAGAGATAGAGACCTGGTCCGAAAGGGAATGGACAGTGAGCCTTAATCAGAACTAAATTATAATTATAAATTATACCCAATCCAAAATATGGTCCACCCAAATAAAGGGACACCAACACATGGCAGCAGCACCAACTAACAAGTAGCTGTGGTCAAATATTGTAGCAATACATGTACTTTTTCCTGCACTTCAGTTCACAGTCTTTATCTTGCATCGACCTGACCCAATTAGACTGAATATAATTTGGGAACGCCTTGATATCCCCCAGGAGGAGCTGGAAAGCGTTGCTGGGGAGAGGGACGCCTGGACAACCCTGCTTAGCCTGCTGCCACCGCAGCCCAGCCTCGGATAAACAGAAGAAAATGTATGGATGGATTATTTGGATCTGGCCCGACTCGCATCTGAAGTTGGGTCTGGGTTAGTGGGAATCTAGTGAAACCGTGAATACCTCTGCTATTGGCATGAATATCAACCAACAAGCAAATTTCTTCAACCTACAGTATGTCAGCTGTTCCTGTAAAAAGAATGAGGATCAAAACAAGCTAAAAGCTAAATATGCTATTTTTGATGGAGCTCCAGAGCAAAAAGGAGTCAATATCATGACACAGAAGTAGTGTATGTATTTACCTATGTTGTAATGAAACATACTGTACATACAGATCAACAGTGGAGAACAGCAGGAGTTGTTTGAGACATTTTGATGCACATGTTTTTGGTGTAGAGTTTTGTTGGAGCGTTTCTTTAATGATGTAAAAGCTCCTCTTGTGCATGTAGCCTAATACTGTATTCCTGAAGAAATGTGGAGCTGATGACTCTGAAACTCAAGTCGGATTTGAGTACTACTATAACACACAAAGTCGGGCAACCCTCAACATCACAACAACGATCACAGTTTCAACCACCATCCGAGGCTCACAAAGCGTTTGACTCGTTATAACGGCAGCTTGTACAACCACAGCCATCATTTATTTTCATTCAGAAAGACTTCCAGCTGGAAAAGGCTGCCAGTGAAAATGTAATTTTCCAAACCTCCCAATCTCAGATCTGCTATCAGCCAGTGCCGTTTTCTAGGATCCCCATTCAGGAGTAGAAGTTCTGGCTCTCTGGCTCTCTCTCTCTCTCTCTCTCTCTCTCTCTGGCTCTCTCTCTCTCTCTCTCTCAGATGGCCTGTGATTAAAAATAAAAAAAGCAAACAAATTCAAATCTCGGCCGTGAAAAGTCCTGGAGTTTGTGAATTAAATATGGACACACGGGTGGGCTGAAGAAGAGGACGACAAGTTGGAGATGTAACTGAAGATGTGGACAGACAGACAGGGAGACAGACAGGCAGGCAGCGGCAGAGACAGGAGGACATTAACGGGGCGAAAGGAAAACCGGCAGAGCGACACCCAGACGATGGAGCTGTGGGAGGGAGGCAGACAGTTTGACAGACGGACAGGCAGGCAGGCAGACAGGCAGACAGACAGCTGCGAAGGTCGACAGGTTCGCATACAGTGAGACCGCGTTACCCTGGCAACGGACAACCGATCAGTCATTCACAGACCGCAGAGTTCAGTTCAGTCAATCTTTATTGTCCCTAGGGGATAATTAGGAAGGGCAAACAGGCAAGACACGTGGGCAGAGAGACAGAGAGGACAGACAGGACGGCAGGGACAGACAGAGACATGCAGAGGTACAGTGGCTCAACGCACTGCTGGACACGCAACACACACTCCTCCTGCTCTGCACGCCACGCTGGTGTTGTCATAACAACTGAAATTTAAATCCCGCTTCAACCACGTTACGAGAAGTGAGAGGAAAATTTGGAGAGGGAATTTGGTTTTTTATTTTGTTCAGCTTTGTGTAAACTGTTTGTGCGTACATGTCAAGTGAGATAGTTTTAAGAAGTATCTCAACAGCCATGAAGATTTGTACAGACATTCATGGTTCCCAGAGGATGAATTACTTTAATGATCCCCTGACTTTTCCTCTAGCATCACCCTGAGGTTGACATTTGGTGCTGGCCAGGTAGCCTACAGTGGGCTTCTTTCACTGAAAACAGCTTCCTCCTGCTGTTGGAAACAGGGTTGATGAGAGTGAACCAGATAGTAAAGTTGCAGGCCATGTAACCCAAACAATGAACTAAAAGACGCTAAAACGCTCTGTGGAGCTGACAGATACTGCAGTCGGGTGTGATGTTGTCAATATGAACAACCCCGCTCACATTACACATAATCATTTGACTCATTCTTAATATAAAAATATTGATTAGCGCAGCTTTAAGTCAGTTTGCTCTGTGTCTTGTGCATACTCTATGTTTAATGTTTAAAAACGTGATGCCTTAATGTTATTACATTAAAAAAAAAAAAACTGTGCCCATAATCTTTTGTCTGTGCCACGTAACAAAACAATGTAAGTGTTGAGTCCATGAAGGCCAACAGACTTAGAGTCAAACATGTCCATGAATTGATGTAGATGCAGAGAGGTCAGCAGGTTAATGTGGGATCCGATAGACTAGACCAGTCGATGAGATAGACAGCCACAATGAACAGCCCTGTGTAAATACATCATCCGACCTTTGACCCCGCCTGCCTGCGGGTGTCTGTGGCTTCCTAATGCAGCGTGGAATCATAATCCCTCTCATTAGCATGCTGCTACTCTGCTCACACACACACACACACACACACACACACACACATACACACACAGTTGGATATAAGTAGAAATGTGAAGTGACACACACACAGGAATACTTCCACACTAACATTTGGAGGAAGTGCACACAGATGGTTCAGTGAAACACACACACAAGATTTACCTGTGCGTACACACACACACACACACACACACACACACACACACACACACACTCTCTTTCCCACTTGATTAGCATGAGCACCTGTCCCGCCCGCCTACAGCAGCACACGCTCCGGCGTCCATGTTTACTGCTGCCATACGGACAATACACAGAGCTATTATAGCAGCTCGCTGACGAGCGACAAGGTAATTTCCTTCTCCCTCAGGCCCTCCATGAAGGCAAAAATAAATAACGCATGGGTGCCTCTGGGAGCTCGATCTGCACAATAGACCAGAAATATTGTCTCATTCTATTCGCTGCTTGTTTTTAACATGCAATCGCAGTAGAGCTATGATGGTTTGCCTTCTCAAACGCTCCTCTTGTTCTGTGTGCAAAAACTTTTCAATTTTGATCCAATCACTCGCTTTGACAGTAAATTATCATTCAGAGTACTTTGTATCCATTCTGGGGATGAAACGAGTTGCACAAACACCACTCCCCTGCAGAATCACCATAATACACAACCTCAACACACAGAAAAACAAAATACACAAAAGACAGAGAAAGAAAAGGTGAAGTTACTCTACCTTACACTGGATACGTGTGCATATACTCATACTGTAGCGACAATTGAAGAAAAAATTGCCGCTGTGAGGTTAAGTCGGCTCTTCACTGACGCGTTGATACAAAAACATACTGAAGTCTGGATGCGTTTTATGATGTTTATTTGAACTGAAAAGGCACCGACAAGCAATGTTGTATTGGAATAATTGTACCAAAAATGTGAAGGTCAACAGAAAATATCAGAGCCCTACTCCTTGTAACAGAGTATTTCTATAGGGTAGTATTGGTACTTTTACCCACTGCTGTACATAAAGGACATAAAGCTCTCACACTAGACTACGTTTTGGCTAACTTGTTAACCGTAAACTGAATCTTACTAACACAAATGGAGTAAGTATGAATTGCTGAGATTTAACAAATGAAATATGTTACCAGTAATGTGTTAGCAAGTTCATAATTTAAATAATAAGTCAGCTTTTTTGTCTTAAATACAGACTGTGATTGTATCCGAGGTCATGTGGCTATTTAGTTTTTTACTAAATTCAGATGAAGTGGCTCCACCGCCATGTAAACTTTGCAGTGGAGATGATTTCTCTTGTAGAGCGAGAACAAAACAATCTGCCCTTTTCCACCATGTTGTTGTTACAGAAACAGGTAAGGATTGTTGTGAACACAAAGGTTCAATAAAAAATAGATCCAATAGTAGTTTGTGGGTTATAACATGAGACGTATTTTGTTCTAGAAGCAGATAACAGATAAGTATTTTTCCCACAATGTTTGTAATTTTGAATTAGATATTTTATTCTACTGATTCACTCAAACTTGACAGGCAGATATATCTTTACTCTTTATAGTGGAGCCTCTATCAGAGTCTTCATTTCATCCCATGAGGGCAAATAATGAAGGTGACATATTGCTACCTCAGTTGGAAAACAGATTTACGCGCCCCATAAAGAGACAATCCATGATGCTTGAAATGCAGGAGGTTGTCAACATGTCCGTCCTTGGCTGGCCAAACTCAGATTGTGAAAACAATCTGACAGTGTGAAAGGGGGTTGCTCTCAGTGATGAACCTACGGAGAATTATCAGCTGAATCTGCAGCTCCCCTTTATAGAGAGTTTATAGTACAATATACTTTATAGAGAGTTTCAGCTCCTTGTTTATCTGTCCAGCCTGCAGCTTTACTGTTTTGGTTCACTCTCATAGCAACGTTTTTACATGTCGTTAACGTTGTGAAACAGTCGCGGTTTGGTTAGGTTTAGGCACCAAAACTACTTGTTTAGGTTGTAAGTTAAGTTACGTACATAAGTTAAAATAAGTCAACGCTGACTTTTGGTTTCACACGGGACTTGAGCAGCAGTCTCCTGAGTGAAGGTCCTGTGTTTGACCCAGCCATCCACCTCAGCCCCCTCCCTATGTGGACTTTGTTGCTCTTTATACTACCTCACCTCCTTTGCTCCTGTGTAATGAAGGTCCTCTTCATTACTAGTATTGGTAGCACAATGTGTATAGTTCTGGGTACAAGAAATAAATACACAACACACACCTGAATGATTGAAGGCTTGAAATTGTGATTCGTGTTGCAGATAGTGTAGTTGCCTCGCAGCTGGACAGGATTGAAGGCCGGCCCTGGGAAGACAAGAATACATTTAGTGTGGCTAGTACCTTAGCATTAATCTGCTTATGGGGTAGTACATTGGCCAAAGCTATGGATTAAATTTACTGTTCACTGTTTAAGTGTGCAGTGGTATAATGTGCATTGTTGTGTTCGGGTCACTCACCTGTGTTGTGTCTCCTCTTCAGGGTGTTCAGGTAAAAGAGTCCCCAGGCTATCTGAGCGCCAATTTGAAGGTTCTGGGAGATACCACGTGGTAATTAGTGTAGGGGTGGGGAAGAACCTTAATCTGCTGTTTCAGTTTCTGTGGTGGCATTGTAATGAGGAATATGCAGGAAGATGATATACACTATCTGACAGTAGTGTGGTGTACATGTGTTTTAATGTAGTGTGTGTGTGTTTTAGTATTTTTGATGTCCGGGGAGGGATTGGGGTCCCTATACTGTGGTAGTGGTCGAGGGCGTAGCCAGCGGCAGGCTATATAAGGCTGCCACTTTCCATGAAGCACTGCTGCTGGCAGGACCACATGCGTCCTGTGGTCCACAGTATTTTTTTATGTGAAGATGTCTGTTCGTTGATGTATGCACCTCACCTCGGCCTCAAGTCCAGCTGCTATACGGCCATCCTAACATCCTGTCATAATTACTACAGCCACTACAGGTCGCCGCCTAAAAATAAACGTAAATATGGGTCGTAATACGCTGCTTGCACAGACGACCTATACAGCCATATCCCTGGGGTGGGCGGTCTGGCTAATAATTGGACTAATAAAGAGGATGGTGATTAGTGATTGGCTCCTGTGGGGGTGAGTGTGACTTGACTGGATGAAGGGAACCAGGAAGATGCTGCCTGTTGGATTTTAAACTTATATGGTAATAAAGAAAAGATGGAAAATATATGAATGGACAGCAGTTCACAGGTGTAGCTGAGAGGAAGTCATGAATAAAGGAAGAGGATAGAGTAATATAAATATGTATGATCCCAGTGGCATATTGGTGGTGAGTTTTTGTCTGAGAATACTTTTGACACCAAATAGGAAGGACAGCCTCAGTTTGTTGCATTGTTTGTGCAATTACTTAGTTATTTTATTAAGATCAAAATGTATGTCAATTTTAATTTCAATTATAAACGTACAAGTTGCTTGTAGGTATGACATAACAAAGTCAAGTTTAAAAGTTGGAAAAAACAGAACAGGTTAATCTGTTCAGTTTGTTACAGAAAAACTTTTTATGTGAAACGATTTGAAACAATTTCATCATCAAAACTTTAAAAATGTCCATTCTCACTCATGATTCATTGGTATCCTTGAGTTTGAGTCCATGCACTTTATAACCCAGTGTTTTTAGAAAAGAGATCACCTCTCACTGTACATCCAAGTTGCACCTTTTCTCTCCTGCATATAAAAACTTTTTTTTAATATTTGGGAGGTTTTCTTTCAGTTAAATGTAAAATGATCAGTTTAAATGGCAGGTGTGTTTGAGGTGTTTTGCTCATGAGAAACACTATTTGACACCTCCTCACAGAACGATTGATTGCAACAAATATCTCAGGGACGCTGATAACACATTTATTAGCTTGGTCCTTTTGTGTTTTTGAGATACTGGCTCATTACTTTCTGAGCCGGTTTTTAAATTGTGGTAACTAGAGGGCGTTTACAAGAAGTTGTATTTTATCTGACTTGATTTGGCGTGTTGAAAACATGGTGTATACTGTGGCTGCTGATGAATACTGAGGTAATAATGCCAGACAAAAAGAGGAGCCAAGGCATTTTATTACAGTATACACATGCTACTTCCTTCCATCCATCCATCCATCTTTAATGCGTCTTGTCTGGGCCACAGTCACAGTGGAAGCAGGGCAAGCAGAGCAGCAGGCGCCCTTTCCCCCTGCAGCCTCCACCAGCTCCTCCACCTAATACATTATACAACATATACAATAAACACGCCAACACTTTCCACAAACTGACAGCACAGATATATTTTGAGTTGAGCCGGATTGTGCAGAGGTTTGCACTTCTCGGGATGAAAGGAAGAGAAACAAGAATTCTCCAACAAGTTCCTGACAATAAAACGTCATTCTTTTGTTCTTTTTTTTAAAAAAAACAAGTTCAACACACTCGCTTCGCCTCGTGTCGTTCACAGGAGGATAAAATCTCTCATTTACGGTGCATCCCGGAGCCCATTATTACCTCTTCTGGGCAGTGGTAAACCAAATGAGACACATTCCCGCACATACACCCCTGTTTAATCTGGGAAAGAGAAATGGAAAGAAAGTGCTGATGTGGAGAGCTAAATGAATGCTATACGTAACGGCTCTCCAGCCTCTGAAGGATCTCTTGTTCTGTGCCAGGAATAATAAGTCCTCTTTACGTGTTCAAGGGAAAGAGCTCCTATGAGGGATACAGCTTCTTAACCCTTACTTGCAACTCACTGATATGGACACATCTTCTGGGCCTCATTCATTCCCTCCAAGCTAATTTGTCACAAAAATACAAACTTGTCACACATAAAAAGGGGCAGTATGAGAGTTTATGACTCTTGCGCATAAACCTGCATATAGTCCTCATTAAGATAAAGGGGACCTATTTTTACAAATTTTGGGGTCTAAATGAATACTTATAACATTTTTTGGAATTGGTCCAGTAGATCTCCTCTGCCGGCATCTGCGAACGGGCTGCAACGGCTGCAACGTGATCCTTGCGGGCACCCACGTCTGTGAAAAGTGTGTCCACTAAAAGTGCTTGTTTTTGTCACTGACTCTGGCTCAGACTGTTAGTCGAAGTGTCAATAACATTATGGAAAGGATCCCTACAGAGACAGACCATTTTGTTAGACACAATCTGAACCAGAGTCAGTAGCAAAAACAAGCACTTTTAGTGGACGTACTTTTCACAGGTGCAATTGCCCCAAAGGATTACGTTGCAGCCCATTCACGGATGGTGGCGGAGGAGATCTACTTGACTAATTCCAAAACTTTTGGTAAGTATTAGTCATTTAAACCCCAGAGTTACCCTTTAGGAGTTACACTGGGTTGTTGTTTCACTTTAAATTACAACTTGTTTGTAGCCTGGCTATTTTAAAATATCAATCTAATAGCTGCTTTAGGACTCCACAGGTCCCGAGCTCCAGAATTAAATTCACTTTACAAAATATTTTAGAGTGGTCTTCAGTGTTAGGTCAGTCTTTATTTTGCTCTTACATTATGACAGTTTCACGAAAATAAAGCCGGAATTATTTTTTGCCTAAACTGCAATTTGCTTTTAAAGATTTTTGACTTGACTTGCACACCAGGACTTCAGACTTGACTTGATCTTGTCTTGAATGGCTTGAAACTCTGCACAGGACTCATATAGACTCATAGTAAAGTGCACTATGTGAGACTAAAAACATAATCTCCAGGTACAGACCCCTCGATTCCACAGCTCCCATCCCTTTCATCTGTGCCAACCTTTAATTGATATAATCAGTAAAGTCACATTTTCAAAAGAGGGGAGAAGTACAGCTGCAAATTAAAGGAACGTCTAATGAAAAGGTAATTTATTACCATGTTATGTGCCAGAACTTTAACTGCTTTTGTCATTTGCCTTTTTGACCTGACCTCAAAAGCTTTTTAGCATCAGAAGCAGAAATGTCTTCGGAAATGTCCAGTTGTTCACTTGTAGGAAGTTTATTTGTATAGCACCCTACACAGACATGTAAAGTACTTATTATAGGGCAATTTTATTTATATGGCACATTTTATAACAGGTGTTTTATATTTAAGTGTAGCAAGGAATGTACAGAACAACCTTTAAAGACACAGTAAAGAAAAAGGAAAAATGAGACCAAATTTAATAAAATAGACAAAAAAACAAAGAATACAGGAGGTGGAAGTCGATTCCAAAATGGAGGACAGACCCAAAATCTCTGAATCCGAGCATGTCAGCAGCTGGTGAAGGACTCACTGAGTCTTTGGTATCGGTCAAGAATTCCATCACAGCCCACAGATATGGACGTTTTGTTTGTGTGTGTTTTTTTTTTGCTAAGGAGCAGTTTAAACCTTTTTCATTGCTCTTTTAATTCCTGTCGACATTCTTAAGTGGACGTTTTTGGAGATTGGAGATTGAGGGCGTAGTGCCCGGCAGCTGACTTACACACTCTGCATGTTTGTGATAAAGGGAAAAAGCCTCTGAGGGGACTCCACCATTTACAGCCGATTTGGGGATTCCAGTTAAAGTGGCGGGGCGGATGGGCAGGTGTGTGTGTGTGTGTGTGTGTGTGTGTGTGTGTGTGTGTGTGTGTGTGTGTGTGTGTGTGTGTGTGTGTGTGTGTGTGTGTGTGTGTAATGAGTGCAGCTGCCCCGGGCCCCGAGCCCAGAGGAGCACACAACACAGAATCAAAATCACTCCATTCGACAAGCACAACTAATGAAGAGTTTCGTTGCAAAAGAAGACATCTGCCATCTGAATTAGTACGAGCGTTTTGCTCATTCTGCACACATTTGTAAATTTACTGTATGTTGAGCTAGCGTACAACTACAACATGAGACATACTTGATCCATTCAGTCACGGTGTAATTCACTTCCACTTTAACAACCCTGAAAAACTTTGAAGACCCAAACAGGGGAAAGTTGTGAAATTCCCACTGTTAATAGTGATGATTTTGTGACCAAAAAGTGAATTCTTTTCAACCTTTTGTCGCTTCAAACCTTCTGTCATCAATCACTTTAAATGTCACCATAGCCGATCTCACAGCACAGCTGTCATTAACCTGTATGGATACTAGTGTCAATAGGCTCAATGCCAAAAAATTGATTAATTGATCATCTCTGCTTCTCTGCTGCGGTTGTGTGCATGTGCACAGCGATCACCTCCTCAGTTCAGACAGGCCAACGGTGGGGCATCCCTAATGTTGAGTTGTGAGCGTGCTCCGTTCCTCACTCAATTTTATATGTTCCAGTTACTTTAAACACCAATTTGAAGCTTTCATCTTTGACTTTTTGTCATTTTTCATGACGTAAACACTATCTGACTAACTCTGACTCACTGGCCGACTAAGCAAGTAACTAATGAACCTATTGTTTCACAGTCAATGAATTAATCAGTGAATGAAAAGACTAACTGCTGCACATTATGTCCGAATGTTTTCAGGAGGAGAATTAGGACATTCGTAGCTGTGACCCGAGTGGTTTCATCAGACTCAGTCCTGTCATTGTTGCTTCTCCTCTGTCTACGTTTTACAGAAGCTCACCTGACGATGACCCCATCATACCTGAAACACAGGTAATAAATACGCACAGAGGAGGCCTTTTAGCAACTAGACACAATGAACATTTGCTATTTACCATTAGGAACTGTCTTGTGTTGTAACATGCATGTGATTATGTAATTAACAGTTAACAGTAAAATTAAATGGCTAATTATTTGGTGGTAATTAAAATATATCCAGAGGTAGCCTATTAATGACGCATTTAGCTCATAAAATCATTACACATTTTCCTCCTCTACATAATAGCACTTTACTTTTAATTCTAATAAAAATATATCAATATCTGTGATTCGGGCCCCGGTATTAGGCTACTTGGTAACGAATCAACACCAATTTTGTGGTATCACCGAACCCCCAGCACTTATGGTTAAAGTCTAGTTAGTTTAGGCAACTAAAACTTCTTAGTTAAGGTTAAAAGGAAACCAACCTTGACTTTTGTTACTAGATGGAACACAAACTCTGTTACACAAATTTCGACACCCTTATAAAACGTAGATTTCTTTACATTGTTTTATAACTTTACTTATCTGTGTTATAGGAACTGTTGCAGTACATTCTGCTGTGGCACTGGAAAAAAATTGAAAATATAGATAATTGTACGCTTGTAAACAAGCAAGTGCTGTTGTTTTTCTGCAGCAAACTGTCTGAAAAACCACCGGTGTGCTCCTTTAGGGTCGCGCTTCCAGCTTCTCCCTGTTGTATTTCCCTGAAACACCTGTGGAAGCGAGTCCTTGTCCTACCTGCTGTATTTACCACCAATGTTGATTTACAAGGACATCAATACTCCACAGCATGCTAATGTTCTCAGCTGAGATTTACACTGATGTCAATACACAATGCTAATGAGGTTGGGTGATTGTTTGCCGACAGCATGTCATGACGGCTCGCAGGAGATTATTTCAGGGGCAATTCATCAAGGTGTCCTCTGCAGCTTAACAGGTGAAGTGAGACAGTAACACTGCCGATGTTTAGGGTTCAATTCCCTCTGTGGCTCAAAAGTTACTGTGTTTTTCCAGCTGGAGGTTCACGTGTTTGTGGATGTGCCTGTGAGGCGGCAGAGCTTTCATTTACCCGTTCTTGAACTGTACATCTGAAATGCCTGTGAAATTAATTTCTAAAGGTCGACTAATGGTCCCAATTTGCTACTCCTGCAGCTACTTTTCAATTCAGCTGCACTGGAAGATTGATTTTCCATTTCACATTTCTCTGCAACAGAGAAAGCTGCTGGAAACTTCTCTCTCGTTTGTCGAATTAGAAAAAAGTTCACTGGCTAAAAGCTCGTCATTACCATGTGTAGATGGTGGTTATATCAAAAGTATTATGACCATAAAAAGCACATTTAAACGATATTTGAATTAGCGTCTTGAACATCTTCTGGCATCTAGAAGCATTTTAATGAACCATATTTTGAGCACAGGAGTTCTCAAACTAGAAGATGATGACATTTTTGGCCAATTTAGGCAAAGTACACGCTGTATCTGACAGGATGTCAGTCCGTGGGACGAGTTTACTCCTTCCTACCCAACTCCCCCGACCCTCATCTGTCTGTGTTAAGATGAGGGCTGAGCAGACAGGCAGCTAGTCCCATTTCCCAAGTCTTTGGCATGATTTGGCCTAAAATGGAAACACTACCAGTGTCAGTACACATTCTGTAATTTACACAGTAATTGGAAGATTACCTTTCAAGATGCACAGATGCTTGTCTTCATCACAGCGGCAAAGAAAATATGTTTGGTTTTATTCAAACTGAAATTTAAATTCTGCTCTTTTGTGTACATAGATTATTTATTTATTTATTTATATTATATATATAAAATATGCTGCTGCAGCTATTGCACATATTTTTCCATTTTTCAGTAAGGCTGTTTTTGGACACCTTTGAAACAGTGTCTAAGCTTCAAGCCAGCTACAAGTGGACATTTGTCTTGGCAGCAATTTAACATCTGAAAGGAAGTTGTGTTCTCGGTTTTTCTCCTTGAAACAACATTTAGGAGGAGCCACCCTGCTATTAAGTTTGAATTCTACTCAGAAAGTGGAAGCTAGTTAGCCTACATTGCTAACATTAGCACACTCAGTGATGTTTTCATCCTGCATTATACAAAAGGAGGGACTCTCGCTAGCATTAGCGGTCTCTCTTTCATGAGTACAGAAGTAGCAAATGGCCAGACTGTCAAAACTGACAGCAACCATAATCTGTAACCTCAGCACTGCGTACGTTTCCCTGTGATTTGAGTCACTACACAGAGTTATGTACACAGTCATGAGGGTTGCTCAAATCACAGGCGAGACTAAGCGACGGCTAACGACGTCGGTTCCTAAGCTGGTTAACTGCCTGTGTGGTTGTTGAAACTGAAATTAACCAACTATTTTTATTGACCAAATAAGTACACGTTAGAACAAACACCGAGTATATAGCCTATATACTGATTTATCAGCAAAAATTAATTTTAAGAGATTCAAGGACAGGAAAATTAGAAATAAAGTAAAGGAAGTCTTAATTAATTGACAATCAAACTTTATGTTTTTAAAGCTTGAGCGTCCTCTCCGTCAGACATCGCAGTGTAATTTATATGCAGTGAGCAGCAAGGATAATTATCTCAATCATTTGGTCCAAACGTTACGTGCACCTACACGCAACAAACACAGACTAAAACACAAACACACACACACACACTATCCTGTGGCGGCAGTCTAATTGAAATATAAAATCTCACATAGTCTCTCACACACCCACTCACACACTCTCACCGACTGCGGTCCTGCGGTAAACAAAGCTATCATCTCCCATTAGCATCCTGTTGACCTGTTCATATCTGATATTAATCAGGCAGTGATTATGTGATCAAGTGAAGAGCACTCTCCTGCCAAAACTAAAATCCCAAATGTTATCTGATTCCACATTATCGACCGCGCGTGTAATTTTATTTCCACTTTCAGGATCCAGCCGAGGTTTGCCGACTGTGCTCTTATTTCCAGCTCTGCGCTGGTTTGCATTAATACACTTTTACAGATTTACACATGGATGCTTCCCAGTACAACCGCAGTCTAACTGATGTACATGAACCAGTGGTGGAAAGTAACTAATTTACTCCTGTTCTGTATTAAATTATATCCATTTTCTGCTACTTAACACTTCTACTCCACTGAATTTCAATTTACATAAGTAAACCACATGACGTGCTTATAAAACACAATGCATGGTGGTTCCCAACCTTTTTATGCTTGTGACCCCTTTACAACAGAGCAGGGTCCACTTGGGGCCCCTTGTCATGTTTCAGATGTCTATGAGTTGTTAGCATTTCCCCTCTAAACTTCTCACAAGGTTTCATTTAAACAACTGTTTGCAAAATGATAAAATATTTCACCAGAAAGCAAAGATTAGTGACTCCATTAAATCATCTCATGACCCCTCAGATTTATCTTGTGACACTTTGGATGACTTTGGAGGAGGTTGGGAACCACTGGACTGAAATGCAAAATGCACAAGGGCCATTTTTCTGCATAATGAGTACTTTTACGGTTGATAATTTAAGTACATTTTGCTGATGATACTTGTGTACTTTTACTTGTGTAAAATCTTGAATGAAGGACTTACAATGGAGCGCGTTTACATTGTTATATTGGTACTTTTACTTAAATAAAAGGATCCAAATACTTCTTCCACCATTGACATACACACTCAAGCACAAAATAACTCACTGTGGCTGTGGGAAACAAATGTGGTAATCTATAGAGTTATCTAAAGAAAATTAAAGACAGCATTGTACTTTTGTGTTATCATGTAATAATGAGCTCTAATTTCATGATCAAAATGAAGTGGCGTTCATCGCCCAATCATCGCTTCTGTTCTCGTTCCAGTGTTTTTCATTGCAATTCCACCAATAAACCCCTTTTTGAAAAATGTATCTGTAATCCAGTTTGATTGCAGTCATCATTTTTTCGTGTAATCACATTAGATGTGAGCCACTGCGCACCAACCCGGAGAGCTTCCACTGATTCAGAAGCCTCTCATCTTCCAACACAACTGGAGAGAGACCCCACTCACGGCCAAGCACCTCTTTATTATTACCTAAAAAGGACCATAACTTACTTACTTTTATATAATCAATGTCTTTATCAATTAAGATGGAAAGTCTAGGATCAATGTAACATGATTTTGATGATTCAAAGGGTTTTTTTACTCCCTTAAACGTCTTATCGATGTACAAAACCTATTAAGAATGCCTTAATATATTAAAATCTGTTCATTTATCCATTAATTATCTATTTGAACCACCCTGAGTTTTCAACTTCACTGAAGAATTACACATTTTCTGTTCTGTTCTGTAATAACAGCCTTAACCAATGCAGAAAATCAATTAAAAATGTGAAAGTATATTACAATCCATTCATTTATCTCATATTTGGGCCAAAACTGTTACTAAAGAAATTATTTTAAATTTGTACCTGAAAATATTTCAGGCACTTACTGCAAACCATAATCCCACTTATAAACACTGATTCCTTAAAATAAAACATGAAATATAACTTGTTGATATTAAATATTACATCAAAAGACTTTCACCTGGATTTACCTGGTGTGTTTTCTGGAAAGAGTACCTGTTTCTAACAGTTGGCACAGTTGCACACTGTACAGCACTGGACTTGGATTAGGAATCCCTGAGCTCCCGTAGCCTTCTATTAATTCTTTTTCTCGGCTGCAGAAATCCTCCTTTTCTCTGAAGCAAACTCTTGTTTCAGCAGGACGCCTCTCTGTATGCGTTGCTGCTGCTCCTTAGTGTAACACAGGCTAACTGCAGAGAGTCCGCACCAGCTCACAGTAGATGTTTTTAAAGAACAAAGTTAAAAAACAAGCCCCCGGGCAGGAGCCTTTTTTTTTTCTTTTTTTAAATCGGTGTGGCACACTTTTTCTGTAAGAAAACTGAAGCTGCCAAGAAGAACTATCCCTGAACGTAACACGCAGTTCAACCTGCTCACATTTATCCTTCAAGTTACAGAATATTAGCGCCTTACATCAACATTGCATCACAAAAAAAAGACGATTCTGGGATTGGGAATAAGGTTGGCAGTTGCTTTTCAAGTTAGGATGGTCACACTGGTGATAAATATTCATGGAGGTAACATGCTGTAATATGATTAGTACTCCGTTACTGCAAAATATATAAACCCAAAGCATTGTCTTTGGGGTGGAGGGAATAGATTCTGGGCATTTATCCACTGTTATATTAACACAGTATATCAGGCATCACATCTACCAAACTCTTGGATCAGCACGAAGCCTCGAGGCTTTCAGGAACTGACACCAAAAAAAAAAATCGGTTTCTTTGGTTGAAGACGGTCCATCCTGGGCATCAGGCAGGTTGTTTTCCTCAACAGTGCAAAACACATTTTGGAAGAGCTTGAAAGAACATTTCTGCGTAATATATACTGTAATATATTGATTGTATTTCCAAAGACAAAGTTCTGAGGAACTTAGGGAATGTATATGTTCTTTAGATCTGTTTTGGTTGTGAAACAATCTCGAGGCAACAGCAGTCCGACCATGAAGGACTCTCAGGGACTCCCAGCAACACGGGAAAAAGGTACATTTTAAATTTACACTGCAAAGATGCTTTGAATAAACCCATGATTTATTCATGGTGTACTGGAGAAGAGCTTATTTTATTTATTCTGAATAAAGCATTGGATAAGAGAGGATAAGAGTTGTGTGACACTTTCATTTTGATTTCTATTGAAGCTCACATGGTCTGCACCTCGCTGCGTGTGCATTCTTAAAAATTAGAAATTAAGTCCTATAAGGCCTTTTTTCTTCAAACAAGGAAAACAAATTCTGTTTCATGTTTCAGTTATTTTGTAGAAATGAGTGTCTGCATCTTGAAACAACTTGAAATCAGAGATAATAAGTCAGGTTGTTGCACTAGAATTAAATTAAATTTGATTTGCATAAAAAACAAGTAAATTATTCTTCCTGCACTGGAAACCTATTTTCACCTGCTTAAAGAAAATAGTACATCAGGACTCAAATTACAGACAAGAATGACATGGTGAAAAGGAAGTTGTTGCAGGGTATTTCTGGCAAAATGGCGATTTTAATCCAGGATTTTCCCCTCGCCCAACTGTTACACCAATTTAGCAATAATGTACAGCAAATTAGACAGAGATTCTTGATAAGTGCAATAAAAAAGTGTAGTCTAATATAAAATAAAAGGGAGGATTTGTGGTCCAATGTTCATGTGTTGGAGGGGTTCTGCAGTGGCGAGAGGACACCAGAGGGTGGCAGCACTGTGCTGCAGAGCCACCAGAAACAGGCTCCAAAGGCTGTTGTTTCCTGCAGAGTGTGTGTGTGTGTGTGTGTGTGAGAGAGTGTGTGTGTGTGTGTGTGTGAGTGAGAGAGAGAGAGAGAGAGAGAGAGAGAGAGAGAGAGAGAGAGAGAGAGAGAGAGAGAGAGAGAGAGAGAGAGAGAGAGAGTGTGAGAGAGAGAG
>VMKM01002029.1:0-94254 GCA_008360985.2 Macquaria ambigua
GAAGGAGGAGGAGAAGAAGGTGGAAGAAGAAGGAGGAAGAGGAGGAGGAGAAGGAGAAGAAGAAGAAGGAGGAAGAGGAGGAGGAGAAGGAGGAGAAGAAGGTGGAAGAAGAAGAAGGAGGAGGAGAAGGAGAAGAAGGAGGAGGAGAAGAAGGTGGAAGAAGAAGAAGGAGGAGAAGGAGAAGAAGAAGAAGGAGGAGGAGAAGAAGGTGGAAGAAGAAGGAGGAAGAGGAGGAGGAGAAGGAGAAGAAGAAGAAGGAGGAAGAGGAGGAGGAGAAGGAGGAGAAGAAGGTGGAAGAAGAAGAAGGAGAAGAAGGTGGAAGAAGAAGAAGGAGGAGAAGGAGAAGAAGAAGAAGGAGGAGGAGAAGAAGGTGGAAGAAGAAGAAGGAGGAGGAGAAGGAGAAGAAGGAGGAGGAGGAGAAGAAGAATGCAGCAACAAAGGCAGTGAAGAAGAAGACCACCATAAAACCACCTGTGAACATTCAGGTGAGAATGTTTGACCCTCCGTCGTGGAGTTTGTGAGCGAGAGATGTGAAAGTCTCTGATCTGAACATGTTTGTGTTCAGATCTTTCCTCTTGTATCTGTGTGAGTCTGCCAGGGGAAGAATCACTCCGCTTTTCTGTTTGTCTCAGTTGTTCAGAGCTCATCTCAATAATTAAATTTGCATTTGCACAAAAAAGCCATCCCCTCCTCTTGGTAATTCATTCTGTGCCAGATTTAATGGCTTTCCACCAGCTGGCCTCCTCCTGCTAGGTGCAGGGAAACGAGGTAATGACGACTCCGACACAAACTTCCCAGGTGCATTTGGAGGGGAGGAAGACGAGAGATTCGTGCGAGGGGCTTATCTTGTTTGGAGAGGAGACTTCTTCTGACCGAGCAGATGGACATAAACAAAAACCTTCGTCAGAGGAGAAGCCACAGGGAAGCCTTCACGCTCATCCAGCCCTCCGTCTCTTCAACAGATTGCAGATGGGACATATTTTCCATTTTGTTCCTCGTGTTTTCCTCCTCTGCAAACGCTTGTTCAATCAAACTCTTACAAAGCAGCCCGGTGTCGCCCCCAAGGCTCCTGTATTACCTGCCAGTCACAGAGCAGGAAGTAACTACTCCAGGAAACACTTATCTAAATATTTGCTTCCTCCAGTCCTGCTTTCTTTCATCCTTACTTCTTTCCTTTATTCTGTTCATTCGCGTCTCTTTCCTTCCTTCATGCCTTTTTTATTTTTCTATATTCTATATTTCCTTCTCTTTGTTTCCTTGATTCCTGCCTTCTTTCCTTCATTCGTTCCCCTTTTTCTTTCTTTCTTTCTTTCCTTCCTTACCGTTTCCATATTTCTTTCCTTATTTATGTCTTTCTTCTCTTGCTTGTTTCCTCCCTTCATTCTTTCCTTTTTATGCCATTATTTCCTTCCTTCCTTCCTCGTGTCTTTCTTTCCTTCTTTATTTCCTACCTATATGTTCCTTACTCATTACTGTCCTTCCTTCCTTACTTCTTTCCTTCATTCATTCTTTCCTGTTATACCTTACCTTCTTCTTTCTATATTTGTTTCCTTCTATCCTGCCTTCTTTCTTCACCACTTCATTTCCTTCATTATGTCCTCCTGTGTTCTAGTTATCTTTCCTTTCTTTTTTCCTTTGTTCTTTCCTACCTTGCTTCCTTTCCTTCTTAAACTGATCTAAAAGTGACCCCCACACCTGAGTACATTTAATGCTAATAGAAGACTTTTACCTCGATTACTTTCCCACTGTGGTATTTATTCTTATACTACACAAAGTACTCTACACACACCTCTCACATCTTAAAGTGTCCGTCCGGTCGCTCTGTCAGGTCTTATCTGCACTTTGTGAATCACTTTACACCAAAGACATTTTTAGAAAATGTCCTAAAGAACCCGCTCGGACCTGAACGCACCTCCTCCCTCCCTCCGGCCCGCAAACAGAACTTCAGGAGTTCATCACGGCCGCTGAGCTCGAGGCTCCGCTGCTATTATAAGACGACTCACTGGATGTTTTTTGTACTCTCCCCACCAGCAGGGAAAACTGTAGATATATGAAGCCATTAGAAGAAGCTGAACTGACTGTGGGAGGTGTAATAAGTTGCAGGGGGACACTGGCGGCGAGCGCAGAGCGGCTATGACGCAGGTGAGAACAGACTATTGAATTGAGACGCTGCCAATAAAGGGATGAGTCTGTAAAAAAGAAAGTGCTCTCACAAAAGTTTTTTTTTCTCCTCCAACAGAAGCGGAGACGAGAATGACTCAGCTGTTTTCTGAAAGAATCAGGTGAGCTGAGACAAGTTTGGGATCAGATTTTAGCCCAAAAGGTCTTATAAGTTCTTATTATATTTTATTTCAATTTTTCTTTTCCTTCTAGTGTACACATTATTGCACTGATACACATCATCATGTCTTGTTTCTGTATTTAAGAACCATCTGGTTTCTGGATTTGTTTAGTTTTTGTGTTTATCACAGTGTCACTGTTTCAACAAATATTTTAATATTTAATTTCACACTCTCATGTCAGGCTTCTGTACTTCTACGACTCACATTTACCTCCATCAGTCTGACTTTATCTGCTCTCGTTTCTGTACTTTTAAATCTAAACTGTGCTGTTTTCTCAGAGCGATTCAACAGATTAAACTTCAGAGCTGCCGCTGACAGGCGAGACGACCACAGATCAATACTTCTGTCCTCTTTCATTTGAGCAACAGCTTGAAATGTCACAGCCATTATCTGTGCATTACCCACTTTCAGTGCAGCCATTACTGTAGATTTCTCTGTTTGTAACTGGAGGTGAACAATTTATGTTTAACAGGAAACAATCCTGATGGTAAACACGGCCATTTGATCCTCCTCTGCTCTCTTTCCACAATCGAAGACTAATAAACACAGTTCAGAGTGTGTGCAGCAGCCAGATGGGCTCCAGCTTTAATGAAGATCTGGTGCCAAAGACAGCAGGACTCAGTGACGGCTCAGTGCTGCCCTCTGCTGTCCAGAACAGCCACAGAGGTGAGAGCAGGCAGTGTTTCATTGCTCTATGAGGAGTTTGATTCCTGCTCCACTTCTGGAACGATTGTGTGTAAAATAGCCCCCGATAACAGGGATTTAGAGGTCTTCACAAATCCTCGTGGTTCCCAGTAACAGAGACCTGAACCAGGACCCGAGTCAAGCTGAATCCAGATAATATTCAGTCTAATCTGGGTGGGTAATGTCCTGCATCTGTGTGTCAATATGTCGAATATCCAGTGGCTCTAAGTGGACTCTGGTGGAGCAGGATGCTGCTGCCAATGTTTGGGTCTGTCCGGGTCTGTTTAGGACCAGTTCTGACTGTCCTCCGGGTTCCTTTTGGATCAGGCGTCTTTGATTTTATGCACATCGGGTTTGGGGTAGGTTTTCCACGAGTCTCTAAAGGGATTAGGGAGACGCTCCAACGAGCTGCTAAAGTACTGGTTTGATTTTGACTCAGAAAAACAAACTAAAGCGATGACATTTTGACTTTAATGTGGCTCATAAATAAGTGAAAAACACAGAGTAAGATACTGGGTTTAAAAAAAAGATCAATAGCCCGCACCAGCGTCACGTAACTTACAACTTTTACAATTTGTATGAAGGTGGGTTTTACATAAAAAAAAGTCCACACTTAGCTGTCGTTTTTCAAAACTGCCCTCCAGAGAGGATAAACCTGAAAACAGCTACATGATTTATTGCCAACAAGGAAGACTGAGATTTTGGAAACAATGGCGTCAGCCTGGTACGGGGCTTCGTGGAAGTAAAATTTCTGTCAATATAACTAGAAATAATAGAAACTGTGAGCTGTTAAACACAGGAACAGGTGATCACAGAGGTGGTCCAGGCGGTCTGTCCTCTTTGTTGTTTGCCAACCGAAACAGGACAAAGAAGAAGAGATTTTAAGCATTTTAAAAAGTAAACAGATTTGTGTGGACGTAATTTTAGGACTTCCTCTCTTGCCAGGCCTTCCTTGTGTGTAAATCGTGTGTAAAAAGGAGGTCAAAGGTCAGGGTTCGTCACGACACCGCTGGGTTTGAGGACTGAGCTCTGACAAACTAAAAGCACTGACACCAACATGTTCAGCGTACGGCGGAGACGCCTCGAAATGGCACTTAAACAACACAACAAGAGAGACAAGCTTTGTGACATCACGTCTCTTCTCAGGTACAGAGACACACCTGTCTCATGTGGAGGCTCCAGATGTTGTAGAACATCCATCAGATGAAAACACATAAAAGCTCCTTCACAAAAATGTGTTTCTCTGAAGATACAAACATCTAAAATTAAATGAAATGTCTCAAGACGGTTACTAACACAGATGAAGTCATTCTCACCAGCACCTGCTGCTCCACTCGGCTTGTTTATGCTTATCAAGGGCACTCAGTGCCTGAAAAGATTCCCTAAAGGCACGCAGAGGAACTTAAAAAACACTTACAACAAAAAATGATTTGTATTTTAACAGCCGCATGGGACTGGAGACACAGAGAGGATTCTTGCTAACAAAGGAATGACAATAAAATGTTATTATTTAAGGTATTTTGCTTCTTTAATTTGATGAACTTCCTGTTGAAGTTGGATGTTAAGGCAGGAATAACCACACGGAGAAATCATTAAATAAAAATGTTGATTCTACTGTGATTTGTTGCCAAGAGAGTCTGCGACTGTTTCACTCTGAAGAATTTTTATTTATGCGTACCTTTAATACAGAAGACGGAGTAAAACCAGGGCCTGCTTCAGGCCAGTATGGAGTGCCAGCACTTTACAGTTCTGTCCACCTGCGTACCGTTATTGATCACTACGATGTAGTTTAAAAAAGTGTCTGTAAAAGGAGGCATTCTGAACTAATTCCTGAACACGACTGATGCCTTTAAACGCTGAAGGTGCATGCCATGCAGGCTGCTGGTTTATAGTACCAGAGGAAACTGGTATAAATAGGGATATATTAAAAAAAAATGATTTCAATATTTTTCTTATTTTCAGCAAATCCCATGAAAACCAATATGTGGTCTCGTCTCTCTTCTGACTTCCTGTCTGTGGCTCTCAGCTCACAGCCCATTGGTTCCTACTGAAGACGTAAATCTTTAAAAACACCTCACAAATATATAGTTTCATGTTTCAAACAGCTGCTCACTGTAGTTTTTATCAAACAAACAGGAGGAAATAGAGCATTTGTTGGGGACTATTTTCAGCGGCGGATGAATCCACGTTTGGTGCTCTAGTGAGTATTTGGGGCAGCAGGACGGTGTGTGTGGGACTGAGTCCAGATAAACTCCAGTGTGTGTGTTCATGGTGATGAAGGAACAACAGTGAGGCTCACTGATCAGGGTTCGTACAGCTAAAATTCAAGCACTTTTCAAGCACTTTCAAGGTACCTAAACCACATTTTCCAGACTCTCTAAGCCGTATAATTACATCTAAATTGTTACTATAAATGCCAGAGTCACTGTGTAGATAAAACACTAGATTATGTTGAAAATCAAGCATTTTTCACGGAGTATATTCGTATTCAAGCATATTCTTAACCTTGAAAACATAATTTTTAAATTAAGCATTTTCCAAACTTTCAAGACTTTGTACAAACCCTGACTGATGAGTTTTTAATAGTTGTTATGGCTCAGAGGAAGAAGAGATATCAGATACTTATTAGGAGATAAATTCACTGTTGGTTTTTGGTATTTTTATGGGATTTGTTGAAGAAGAAGAAATATATAGAATATCACCAGACTTATTCTTAAAATCCACGTCTTCTACTTGATGGAAGGACTCCCTGATCAATACTCCACCCTGCTTTGCCCATCCATCATCTGCAGTTACCATCTATCCATCCATCTGTGGTGTTCATCCATGTCTGTTTGATTGATTTACTTCTAAACGTGTGCAGCCCACACGAGTTTATGAAACACCACACGTACAGTTCAGTTCAGTTCAGGACATTAAAGACATTAAATTTAAACTGTGGTGTGTCGGTACCCTGAATGTGTCCGGGGAGCTGAGGTGGAACTTCTGCCTGATGTCCTCGGAGGCTCCGGCACACAGTCGGTAGAAGATGTGGTAGTTCCTCTCCTCGGGGCTTTGTCTGCAGATCCTCGACTTCTCCAGCAGGTAGTGCGACACGAAGCCGCCCACAACGGTATTCTGAGAGCACAAACACCAACAGGAAACAAGTTTTAATATCCAGAAATACCAACTGACTGCATTTATAGCATGACCTCATATCCTATCACTTCTGTGTACTTGGATGGAAATGGAAATATCAATAACATACCAGGAATATCAGATTTTGTATTAGTTTACGTGGAGGAAACTAAAGTTAATAAAGTTGGAAATGAGGAAATATACTGATTTATAGCATATATGCTGGTCTGCTGCAACAGATAGAGACAAAAGAGAAAAATGAAAATAAGTACAGAAACTGAGGCCTCGTTTGTTTTTTTGCTGTGTAAGCATCTGAGACGATACAGGGAACACTGTGTTTATTCATGAATGCACAGATATTCATAAATTGCATATGAAGATCAATAGAAA
Source organism: Macquaria ambigua (assembly GCA_008360985.2). Lineage (NCBI taxonomy): Eukaryota > Metazoa > Chordata > Actinopteri > Centrarchiformes > Percichthyidae > Macquaria > Macquaria ambigua. Next base: position 6,534 of record VMKM01002029.1, read on the forward strand.
CAGTTTATGCTAAATAACCACAGCTATTAGGCATCATATTTAATTCATAACTTTTCACTGTTCTCGGGAGACAAAGTTTCTGAAGTTTAAAGTTGTTATTCTTCGTTGATAACAGAATAAAGTACCTTCTCATTGAAGTGGATTTCCACAAACTTTCCAAAGCGACTGCTGTTGTTGTTGCGGACAGTTTTTGCGTTTCCAAACGCCTCCAGCAGCGGGTTTGCTGCAGGATAAGAGAAGGAAAAACTGGAGTCACAAACACAAATTCATACTGTAGAAACGATGGCTTCAACTGACACGAAGAGCGGAGTGAATCTTACCTTCCACTATTCTCTCGTCGATGTCCTGACCTGTTCCGTACGAGGATGTCAAGTATCTGTCAGGAGAAACGTACAGTACAGTTACAGTTTAGTGTCCAAGTCCAGAAACCATAGACTGAATATAAAGAGGGTGGTGGACATAAAAACAGCAACATGTATATGTGATGCAAAACAACAGCCCTGCAACAAATACTGCCTTTACAACACTGTGATGCCACTCTGAGGGGTTTTCTGAGGTTGTAGTTAGTTTGCTGTGTTGTTGACTTGTTTTATACTGAGAAACAATAGAAACCAAATACTTTACCAACTCCATTCATATCAATGACACTAAATATAAAAAACACCACTCAGTACTCAGACTCAACACCTCTAATACTGATGATATTTGTATTTATTTGACAGATCTGTGTTTATGATCTGCATGTCTTCTGTTGCATTTAAAAACGGAAAAGGAAAGTGAAGTGACGTGAAGTAAAGTAAAGTAAAGTCATCCTCACCTGAGCACAAACTTGGTGTTTTCGGTCTTGCCGGCCCCGGACTCCCCTGAGACGATGATGGACTGGCTCATCTTCAGGACCTTCATGTCCCTGTACGCCTTATCAGCTGGCCGAGCGCCACAGACACAAGCAGCTGTTAGATTAGACTTTCCTCTGCCCCCAATAATCAGGCACATATTAAACTCCAAACAACTGTGGTGTTCAGAGGACTGTGGGAAATCTGAGCGCTGACTGCCACCTGCTGGACAGACTGGAAACTACAACAGGAGATCATTAATGAAACTGCACTGAAGACTACTTGTTAGCAGGGTCAGTTAATTGTTGGTTTTGGTCTTTTCATGGAATTTGATGAGTGCAAGAAAAATACAGAAAATCACCAGCGTCCTTCAAGCTTGAGACTGATTTAGTTTTTGAAAAATATCTTATTTGTACAGCCCCAAGTACAAAACAAATTGGTCCAAATTTAGATTTAAAAGAAGAGATATTTACGTGACTATGCTCCAATATCGTCTAATCAAGTTGACGAGTACCATTAAATATTGGTTTTGTCCTCATTTTGACGGTAAGAGAAACAAATTAATTAAACAATACGATAGGATTTGTTCTATTTGAAAAATTATTCAATACTAAAAATACCAAAAAAGTTAAATAGTCGTGCTAAATTTGCTAAAGTAGCTATTGTTTACTTGCAAGAGTGTGATTGTTTGTTTATCTCCTTGCCATTTTCTTCTGTATTTTATTTTATTTTTCCAGCGTTTGATTTGAATCAGTGAGCAACAAGCGTCTTGTCAGTGCCCTCCATGAGAGGAAGAAATTAAGGTCCTAAAAAGTCTAAAGCCAAACAATTTCCCCTAATTTCAGGTGTAAAAAAATCTGTAAGAAATTACCACAAATCAAACAAAAACCTGTCTTCTTAACAATAAAATGATCAAACTACAACCAGCAGAGAGCAGAAAAAGAAAAACTAAGGAAAATCGTAATTTTATCTGAGAAAAAAGGACGACCTCAAGTAAAAATATAAATCTGAAGTGTTGGATGTTGACTAATCAATAATATATCCTCTCAGGCGGTGACTTGTCTGTGACTTGGTGGATTTATCAGTTCAGCCGGCACAGAAGCAACCTGACAAACACTAAAATAAAAACTAACCGAAAACACCTGTTACCTAACCTGTTGACATTAATCACAATAAACAGCGTCCCCCCCACACAGGACCAACTTCTGTACTTCTAGAAAACAAGCCTGAAATATATTAGTAGAAAACCAGACGTACGTTTACTGAACCCACAGGTATGAAGCGCAAACGTTGTGTGTTTTGTGTTTTCACTCACCGATGGCGTAGACGTGCGGCGGCAGCGTGCCCAGCGACCGGCCCCGGTACTGCTTGATGGTCTCTGGCGAGTAAAGCTTTGGGATGTCATAGTACGGGTTCACTGCGATCAGGATGTTGGCTACAAACGTCTGGATGAAGAGGAGAAGAACAAAAATCACTTAGGAACAACAAGCGGCCACAGAAGTAACCACATTTTGTGATATTCAGCCTGTGTACTTCCCTTAGTGCTTTCCTGTATTACCGAGAACCCCAATGCAACAAAGGGCATCAAAGTCCTGCTTTCAATATGTTAAATCTAATCTGAAAGAGAGCAAGACCAAAAAATGTCTCTCTTTAGACTTGAATGCACCGGAGTCAGTTCCTTCTTCAGCCACTAGGTGTCAGTGTGCACTGAGTCTGAGTCACAGCCAACACCAGATGAATCAGACAGGCTGATGATGAAGTTCATAAGAAAACACACCTGAGGTCACCTGAGCCCCGTGTGTTTATGTGTGTGTGTGTGTGTGTGTGTGTGTGTGTGTGTGTGTGTGTGTGTGTGTGTGTGTGTGTGTGTGTGTGTGTGTGTGTGTGTGTGTGTGTGTGAGATCTTGGACTTCTGTCTTTGTGAGGACCAATTCGAGTTTCAGACCATGAGGATGAGAAGGTTTTATGAAAGTCTGAAAAGTCGGGACATTTTGGACAACAAGGACATTTTTTCAACAGTGAGGATATTTTTAGAAAATTGGGGCATTTTAGTAAATTTGGGGAACATTAGGATATTTTTGGAGAGTGGGGTCAGTTTTAGAAAGCGAGGACATGTTGTCCGGTCCTCACTTCTTCAAAGGGCTGTTTGAGGGTTAAGACTGGTTTTTAGGGTTAAGGATGGAACAAGGTTTAAGTTAAAGTTGGGCTTAAGGGTTAGGAAATGAATGATTACCTGAGCACTGACTTACCTGCACACATTAAAGAGGCAGGCTGACGTCATTTCTATTCCATTTTTGTTCTACTTCTGATCTGCGCTGTGCTCCTTTTAGATTTCAACATGCATTTTTCACTTTATTAATTATTTCTATAAAGCACGTTGAGCTGCATCACTGTTTACTGAAAGTCATGTTTAAATGATTAGATCAGTATTATTATTACCTACAGTACGTTTAAAGAGAGAGACGTGTGTCTGCAAGGAAAAGTGAAAAGGTAAGTGTGCGGTTAAGTGTTTGCATGCAAGTACCTGTGTTAGTGTGTGTGTGTGTGTGTGTGTGTGTGTGTGTGTGTGTGTGTGTGTGTGTGTGTGTGGGGGGTACTCCAGGCAGGTTAAAACAAACTGATATTTTGTCTGATATTGCAGCAGCTTTCCCTCAGTTCCATCACCTTGTTTTGAGCTCTGACTGTAGCAGTAAGAGGCATCAAGTTTTGTCTAATTTTGTGCGTCACCACGTTTGTTTGGTGCGTCCAGCTGAAGCTCCTCATGCCTCTCATGTTATCACGGTTTTTCGTATTGCAACAAGACATCTTTGTTTGGGTCAGGGACTGGAGACGTCCTGATTTTCAAACATAGCCTCGTTTGAAGGTAATTTCTAACTTTCTAACTTACGTGCTACTAACATTTTGAGGGTTGCACCAGCTGAAATAGTTCCAGCGTAGGTAGAAGTTACACCTTAAATCTTTCACCGAGCCAAGCGGAGGTATGGCACATCGTTTTGAAAGGTGGGATAACTTGGAGGATGAGGAAGGAGGAGGAAATTTCCCTGTGTTGTAGTTGACGGTTTCACCGCTCGATGTCACTGTTGTTATTTAGCACTAGCTGTAGTCATGCTTTGTCCTAGTTTACGCAACTTTTTGTTGTTGTTTGGTGATTAACGTTAGCTATTTTTAGCTGTTAGCCTCTTTTCTAATGCATAGCAAAGTGTTCAAAGACAATTGGGCATGAGAGACAACCAAGGAAACATTTTTAGTTTCCTTGGAGACAACACGATAATGTTATTGGCCACAGGAAGTGAGAACGTCATTTTCTGCGACAGTATTTTGGTTAGTGTGGACTTTACACCAGAGTAGCTAAGATGAACCTCACGTCTCCGAGGTGAAACCAAACATCAGCACAGTTTTAGTATCAAACTAACTAGTTTCAACGTGTCATTTAGAGTCAACTAAGTTAAGAAAGAACTTCCGTATCTCTGCTGCAACAGGCTGCTGATTCTGGAAATGTTTGTCACAGAGTAATTCTGTTTATTTCTAACAGTTGCTTATTTCTCTCATCACTGTAAAGATGATGAGACATAAGATCCATTAACCCTAACCCAACTTCAACCAGAGACAATGAAAATACTGTAGAGGAAGCGCAAACAATGGATCAATTGTTTTAGCAGCTTCAGCTGATTGGCCTGACTTCCTCATGTCAGCACTTACATATATTTTGTCTTTGCTGTATCTCACACGAACGTTGTTGAGCAGAGTGGCTTCATTCAAGTACATCAAAGAACCTGAGAGACACAGACAGGGCAGACAGTTACTGCAACAATAAATAAATCAATAAAGCAGGTAACAGACAGGAAGAGCCAAGAGACTTACAGTTATCCTCCACATGTTTGTTGACGTCATCCTCTGCAGGGAAGACTTGGTTGATAGCAGCCAAAAATGTCTGCAGAGAGGGACAAAAGAAAATGTGAAGAATGGAGTAAAGAAAAGATTATGAATTATAAATCATGGATCAAGTCTGTAATATTTTGTCGTCTAAGGAATAAAGTCCATGGATTACCCATGGATTTAATTGGTTGATTAGTCTGCCAGCCTTCTTAAGAACTGAAAGAATGAGGTTTATTTATGGACACAAACTTTTAAAAGGAGATAAACATCAGATTACATGAAACCACATCACGCTTGAAGCTTTCTTAGTGGTTTTTTAACTAACTGATAATTTAACACTTTTTTATTCAACACTGCATCAAGTTAAAGTTTTGCTTAAGCTACAAACTCCCCTTTTTCAGTCATTTTCTGCTGTCAGTTATTTTGTGATAAATATTAATTTTGTGACAGAATCACAGAAAAAAGGTCTTCATCTTCATTCCTTTCCATTTTTGGAAATCTATTTATTTCTGTTCTCTGACTATTTTCAAGCCTGAAACTTTAAATAATATATTCATCCAGAGGGATAAATACACCAGCTGCTGCAGCTGAAGGCCTGATGAATTATTTGGAGTCAGGAGGTAACAGGATCAGAGAGGGGAGGCTGGACACAGACAGAGCAGTCAGCACCTCCACAGCAGGGACACACCACTCTGCATTATGAACTCATCTCTATACACAGATATCAATGTAGAATCTGCAGGCAAGGGACAAGATCTCGGTATCAGAAGAGTTCTGGTTTCTGTTTGTAGTCCGAGTAGTATTGACCAATCACGTTTGAGCAGCCTTTGGTTGCATGCAGGTAAACAGTGGAGAGCAAAAGAGGCGAAACACACTGGCCGAAATGCAATCTCTGAACCCTGAGAGATTAGCTTTTTATCAGCTTTTTTTTAAATGTATCTGCATTCAAATCCTCATCAGAAGATAGCCGATGGGTTCTGAGATTGCTTATCGGACTGTATATCCGTTATCTGGATATCCGCTGGCTACACCAGAAGCCCGGAAACATTGGCCGTTGCCCCCAGAGGCTAAACGGTCGTCAGATGATAGCCGATGGGTTCTGAGATTGTTAAAAGTCTGATCATAAAAGATTTAATATTAAGACTAAGAATCTGACGCAAGAGAAAAGCACAAAAACTGTTTTGGAAACAGTTCTGGTGAGACGTTTTAGAAGCACCAGGCAGTGGTGGAAAGTAACTAAGTACATTTACTCAAGTACTATACTTAAGTGCAATTTTGCAGTACTTGTACTTTACTTGAGTATTTCCATTTTAACCTACTTTGTACTTCTACTTTTTTTTTTACTGCACTACATCTATTTGACAGCTGGAGTCACTTTTCAGATTAAGATTTTACATTAAAAAAACCTACGATAAGCTTATAGAATACAAAGCATTGTTGAAGATTAAAGCAGGGGTTTCCAGTCTTTTGGGTTTGTGATCTCTGTAGTTGTGTCTCCATGTTTCAGATGTCTGTGAGTTGTTAGCGGTTCCCCAAATGAACAAATGATCCCCCCAAAAAAGGTACAAAGTTGTACTCTGCTTCACTCGTCCACCTCAGGTTTACTATTACTCCTAAAGCTTAGATGTATTAGCTGTTCACACATTTCACATTCCCGAAGCTAAAACCGACCATGTTGAAGTAATACAGGAGGGTTTATGAGGACACATGTGAGCTCAGTGTTTTGGAGAGGGGGGTGCTGGGTGCCTGCAGGCCTGTAGAGTCCTGTAGGCTCCAACAGGCTCTCTCTAATCTGCCCTGTTAAAGAGGCACTGCAGGCCTTCGGTACGCCAAGGCTGCAGCGCCGAGGTGACGTACAGTCGATTCATTCTTTCCAGCGGTGGCATGTTCCACATTCTCAGCCCAAACTAGACGGACGCCACAACGCTGGAGAGGAGAAAGTAGGGAAGAAAGAGGAGGAGGTGGAGGTGATGTAAGACCAATAATCTGAGAAAAAAAGGAGCTAAACACTGTTCACCCTTTCATCACCGCTAAGGAGAGAAACGGCTAAAGAGACTGACCCCCTTCCACAGCTGATTTATGTGAAGCGCTCTCCGCCGCCATTGGTCTAAATTCTGTTCAAATGTTTACGTTTTTTAGATTAAAACCTTTATTTTAATGGCGCTCAATGACGATATCTTTAACGTGTAACAGGTTCTACAGGAGCTCCTGGACAGATTTCTTGGCACAAGAAGTGAAATGCTTTACATACTTTACAATGTTATTACCTGGGTTTACTAGTGCAACGCTGCTACAGTAATGGCAGCTTGTTTACTTCCACCTACAACCCGGATTTGTCTATTTAAACTGTATTTCTGACCATTTTCCAAAGCAAAGTAAGTCACAAGTAGAAAGTACGATGAAACTCTGCGTGGAGGTGAGTGCAACAACTCTGCACCAATTTATAGTTTTAGGTGGAGCAACCTGGCATAACAAAAAAACTGTTTGTCTGTGCAGTATTGTGTTGGTGCTGGTAGGTGACTTATTAAACTTTGGACAGAGCCAGGCTAGCTGTTTCCCCCTGTTTCCAGTCTTTATGCTAAGCTAAGTTTAGCTACCTGCCTCCCAGCTCTAGCTCCATACTCAGCCTATAGACATGAGAGTCGTATTAATCTAAAGAAAGTGTATCAGCGTATTTCCCAAAATGTCCCATTATTCCTTTATCTTGAGCACCTAGCTTAACAGTGCAACAGAGCATGCTAGCCCCTGGGTCAGTGCTAGGACGCTAGCATGTGGAGCAGTATTTATTAGTAGCTTAGCATACTCTTCACTACAGAGCAGCTTGTTGGCGATCACAATACAAGTAACACAATGCTATTAGCTGAACAAGCTAACAGCAATACCGCTATATGCCACCAAGCCAAATGACATTAGCACTAGCACTAGCCCCCCTATTAGCTAGCTAGATCCTTGCTGCCACACCTGCAAAAAACAGCCCTGTTTCTCTTAAGCTAGCTGCAACAAGCTTCCTTATTATTGCGGAGAGCAAACCCGCAACCAGACTTCGTCCCTGTGGTTCTCAGAGAACCAGGGTTAGAGGAAAAGTAACTTCAAGATTTTAAATCTCACGTTTCATCAGTCTGTTTTACCTTAAATACCTGTTAATATTACAATTCCTCCTAGAAGACTATAGAAGCCTCTAAACTACAGTTAATTACTTAAAATATTGAGTGTAATAACTGAACTGACAGCCTCCTCTTTCTCAAAATGAGCCAAACACCACTCTCTCCATCACCAACACTGAGGCAGATCAAACTGTGGGCACCATCTGGGATACACAGACACTACAGGACAAAGAGTCGTCCATTGTGACCGATAGTATGACAGGGTATCATGCTCTCTGTCTTTCTCCTGACGTCCATCGCAGGAGGTCTGCCAGCCAGTGAGCACATCGGCAGACACTGGCACGAACCGGCTGCAGCAGAACAGGCGGGACATTGTTCTGACTGTTACAGGCCTCCGCTGCAGCCCGGAAACTCACTCTGAGAGCAGATCTGAAGAACACAAGTTTCCATGTTTCCAAAGCAATGGGTATAGTGTACAAACACTGGTTTTCTTCCTTTAAATGTGACACAGATGTGATGTTTTTTTGAGCAGTAATAACCAAGAAAGTTAAAGTTAGGGCCATGGTTGCTCCGGGTCTGCCAGTTCCTGGGAGACAAAACCCAGGGCAAAGTAAACTGATCATGTGACGGATCCAAGGTGCAAAATCAGACTAATGGCATGAAAATCAACTTGAGTTTTAATGCGTAGGCAGGAATTTCAGCATTGCCATGACAAATTGATCTTCACCTGAGAGAGCTGTCAGTGGAAAGAAAGCTGGCTGAGTCGATGTTATGATGAAGGACGACTGGAAACATCAGGGGAGAGAAGGCAGAATAACAAAGCTGCACCTGATAAGACTTTATTGAAAGCTTTAAGGCTCAAACAGCAACCAAAGTGTGGTGAAAGACATAAAATGAGCATATAACATCAAACCTGACGTCTTTCATTAACACATCACAAGTGTCATTTGAACACTGACGTCAGCTCATACCTATATGACTTTTGTATCAGCAGCATTTTCAAAATTAGCACAGAGGATGAATGTAACCCACAAAGTGTGTCAGTTTTTACTGCAAAAATGAAGATCAGAAAATAAGGCCAAGATTTAAAGAATGGACAGGTCTAAATTTGTTATGGTGCATTTTTTACATTTTAAACAACAGTTATACACAAAAACATAATCTGCAGGCCAGATCTATAAACCAGAAAGTACAATTACTGAATAAGTTCACACTCTCTTCTGTCGTCATCAGGATCCTTTTACTACAGTTTTGAGACAGTTTTAAGACTCCTCTCAAACTCTATGTTTTGAGTCAGTTACTCCTGCAGAGGTGAAAGGAGGTTCTGAAAGGTTTGTGTGTTGCTCCATCACACAGGATGGACGGCAGCTGTAGTCAGTTTGGATTCACAGCAGTTTCAATGGATCGCAGTGGAGACCCAGAGTCACGGTGTCACAGCTACAGTATCCAACAAGCTCCTGTCCAGCAGCTGAACCCACAGGCCAAACATGTGGCTAAACACACAGCGTCTGTCTGCCACCAGCCGTTTACAGTTTGATGCTAATGTTAGCCGCAAGCGATACATAGCTAATGAACTGCCAACAGAAGGAAACCGTGTACTGAGGCAAAAATACATTTGTACAACACTGATCAGATAGAGATGGACTGTGGAGAAGTGGTCTGACAAGGTTCGGTGGACATTTTGATATTTTGCTGTGAAAAGTTACAAAGATTTATAGAAATCCCCATCGAGCTGCAAGCGTCCCGAAAGATCTTACGTTTATTTTTTATCTTGTGCATAAACATTGTGAGTTGATATCTTGTGAAAAGTAGCTTTTGTGCAATTATTTGTCAATGTCAATTTGTCAAAAGTCAATTTGTGCACACAAGTTATTATCTTCATTTTTTGGGACTTTGGAGCACCATTAAATTCACTGTCCTACAGGGTTGGGCGGTTGGACCAATAAATCGGCGATTGGCTGAGTCCATCAGCAGTCGTTTTGTTTTTTGGGCACTTTTTGTCGTTTTACTTAGCTAATTTAATGGTCTGCCTCCTCGAGAATTCAACTCAGTAAATTATTAACCTGTAAAGCGCAAATGTAAATTATGTAAATTTTAACATATCAACACTACTGTCCAATCAACTGTGGTGAATCAAAGCCGACTCAAGCTGCCGTCCTCCATGAAAGAGCGAGCTACAAACTGTCCTCAGCCTACAGAGGATGACACAGGATTCCTGTGGAGTATTCCCAGTTAACTTTATATACTGCCATGTGTAAGAAGTGCAAAGATCAGAGTCATAGTAACCAGTAAACAGGTGGAGTAAATATTCCTGGAGACAGAGGGTGATCATGTAGAGTACAGGAGGGTTTAACTGCTGCAGCACGTTACAGTGGATGGTCAGCTAGCCAGTTAGTAGAAAGGCTTTAGTGTTGGAGGATAATGTTTTGATTAATAAAAATATAAGATTTAAGAATATAAGAAGAAAGAGAGATGTAGTAGCAATGTATGATAACTGTCACGACTACCACTATAGGTATAAAAATGTTATAAAAACTTTAACTTTTCCACTTTAAATGTTAAATAAATCTGATGGACAGCCCACAGTGCAAACAGGCTGTCGGCCCTGAGATCCGTGTTCCCATTAAACTCTGACAGTCCTGTGTTTTATAGGCTGGCGGTACACAGAATCAGTGAGGAGGCTCTTTCAAAAAGGGAGCACTCAGTCACAGAGGCCTTCTGGGGAAAGATTACCGAGACGGAAACAGGGCTTTAGGGGGTTACCGCGGCGACGGGCTCTCAGTGACATTAAGAGCTTTGCCGAGGGCGATATCGCACATCATCCTGCAGAAAAGTGAATTAACGGCAAACAGGGCGGAGATGACAAGAAAAGCCTGTTTGTCTTGCTGTGAAGAGCCACTTGACTTCAGATGCCACTGATTAATTCTGGACTGGAGCACATGAGACCTGCAGGCTGTACACTGCAGGGTCTGGAGGTGAATCATTGAGCGAATGATGCTTTATTGCTTCCAGAACTGCGGCTTCTGACACATTAAATCATTAACACATTGCAGGTAAATGCATATCGGAAAAGGGCTTGGCAGGAAACTAAAGAGATCCAGGAAGGACCAGAGTGCATCTGTCGGAGCGGGAAATGTGGACACTGTGGATCGTGCCCATTTTAAGAGTTTTCAGTCACTTTTAATATCCTTCAATGCACTGTTACAACTTCTGGAACATAACCCTTACAAGAGTACTCCAATGATTTAGCAATAACGCTGGCGGACTCACGACGGACAGCTGAAATAAAGAAGGAAGTCGATGCAGCAGAAAAAGAGATTATTTGTTTTTATTCCATTCATTCTTCTTCCTTGTCAAAACCTGGTGCCTTCATTACCCACAATGCAACTCGACCACTGACAGCGCGGCCGGAGATTCAGGTGTGTTATGCTAATAGCGGCTACCGTAGCCTGAAGCCTGCAGCAGAGATGAGCAGCGAGCTTCTTTCTAACTCAAGATTATTTTTAATTTTCAAACTTGCAGTCTTCAGCCCCAACCAACGCTCAGGTCTCCACGGCAACAGCCGCTAAGGTTTGTGGGTATTGTAGAATTTAGTGCCAACATAACTGGCAGACAAAATGCCAGGCCCAAAACACAACCCTGCTGTAACGTGAAATTAGAAAAATGTACTTATGGGACCAGCGTCTCCACTGTCTCCACTCCATTAAGCCATTTTCTGTTCCACAACAGTATTGACGACAATTTGCTAACCAGATTGTGAGATTGAGAATTTCTTTACTCTGCATTCTGACACAAGAAGAGAAATTCAATTCTTCCAAAAAGCAGTTAAGCATTTGAGAAATCCTTCAGTCTGACCCGTACAGCTGTTGTATCTGTAGGTTCGGAGTTCGCTCACCTTTCCCTTTTGTTTGAGAGGTTCGATGGTGAGGCTGTCAGCTCCGATGTCCACTATGGTCCCCAGCTGGAACCCATCCGTTGGGTGGGGCGCCCACACCGGCTTCCCATCCTCCATCGCACCGCTCTGAGGGCTCTGGAAAACATAACAGTCAGAGGTGTGTTTACTGCAGTCTGTAACCTACAAAGTTTTCTTGACATGAAAGCTCATGAGTTGAATCTTACAGCACTTGTGCTCCTGAAACCTTACAAGTCCCCTTAGAAAATACAAAATACACAAAGCAAAGACACATTTCTGTCTTCTTACATAACATGTCTACATCATTTTCCTCTGCAAACAGCTCACACCAATGACAATCAAATACCTACATACACTTTACTTAAAGCCATAAACATTAGCAAACCCAGTGAACTACACACGACTGAAAGCAATACGTTTATATGGCAGAAACAAAGAATAACAACTACATAACATCCAAGTCATAAGAGATAAAATAACTGTCATGAAATAAATGCTGATGTCACTAAGTTAGTGTGTGATTGGAGGGCAAAATACTGCTGAACTGCAGGAAAGACGGTTAAAAAAATAATTTAATATAATCTCTTGGATCTTTGTTCCAAATTGATTGAATCCTAATGAAACAAAGTACAACCACATAATTTCTGCAGTGGCATCTTTCGATCTCCAGGCGATCGATCGCACAATAAAATGGCTGCTGGGTAGTATTTCCAAATAACATGTAGAGATCTAAATGTGTTTTTATGCTTTACTTTCTTACTGTGTCATACAACCGTCTGCTTTCATGATGTCTGTGATACTTTTTACCTTTTACTTTTTATTATGTTGCATTTTTAGAAATATATTAGAATGTTCTCAATAAACCAAAAACCACTGGATATTAAAAACTAATGGGGCATTAAAACTTGTTAGAAGTATTTTCGCTGCTTTGATCGGAGTTCTTCAGCCTCTGCAAAACTACTTCAAATGAATCTCAACATGTTTTTAAAGGCTGGGACTAAATTTAAAGTACATTTTCTTTCTTTCTGTACAAAAAAGTTTTTACTGGCACGAGTTCCAAAGATTATTTTAATGTTGGATGAACTTGCCTACATGTGTAACAGCCGCAGGAGTAGTTGTTACGTGGTCGCTTCAGATTGGATTGAGTAGATGAATTATTGGCCTGCACACAAACTGCATCGACTCACGTGTCCCGAGCTCTCTGGAGCTTTGTGGTCGCCAACAAACCAATTACAGTGTTATTGAGTCAAACTAGCAGCTTGTTACTGTGGTGATGTTGTAACAGAGTGAGGGCCTTTCCCTCTGGGACGACCTCTGATACTCACGGCCTCGGCTGATGTATGGGGCAAAAACAGCAGGAACAAACTGTAGTTCAGGTCGCGTACTGCTGCTCTGTGATTATCATCTCAACTCAGAGTAAAGAAATATTACAACAAGTGATGGAAAAGCTCCGGGAACACGTAACTATGACACCTAACTTATTTCTGTTGGACTTAATCATTCATTTACTTTACATTTTAACAGTTCAAAGTAAGTGGCTACAAATTTTACAAGCTGAAGTTATTAGTCGATTAATCAATTAGTCAACTGACAAAAAAAATGAATCAACCATTTCGATAATCGACAATCATTTAAGCTGCTTATCAAAGACAAACCCAACAGGATTCTCTGGTTCCTGCTTCCTAAATGTAAACTGAGTATCTCTTGGTTTTGAACCACTGATCTGACAAAACAAAAGATTTGAAGACGTCACCTTGGACTCTTTCACTATTTTCTAACCTTTTGTGTAATTAACGATTAATTGGCTAACCATAAAAATCATTAGGTTACTCAATAATGGATAGAATTGTTAGCAATCAATGATTTTGATAAGTGCTATATAAATAAATTGTATTATCATCATCACTACTACAGCCATGTTAGCGGTTCTGTGAGGCTGCACTTGGTGGTGCTTTGAGTTAAATGCTAACATTAGCACGCTAATGGCAATATTAAGATGCTGATGTTTAGAAGGTTAGGCATGTTCACCATCTTAGTGTAGCGTGTTAGCGTGCTAACATTTGCTAATAATACACAGTACAGCTGAGGCTGATGGGAATGTCATTAGTTCTGCAGGTATTTGGTCTGAAATGTTGACCTGATGGTGGCGCTAGAGGGAAAGTCAGAGGATCACCAAAGTCATCAGGGTTCATCATCTGGAGACTATGAAAGTCTGAACAAACTTTCATGCCAAAGTGGTGGACCAGCCGACCAACTGACATTAGCATCCCTGGAGCCACAGCGCTACCATGGCTAAAGATAAAAGTACAGTTACACTCCAATATTCCTCTACTCGACATCATACCACAAACCAGACTCTAAACATACTTGTTAATGTAACCAGAGCACTGTAGCTGTAGTTCATTACTTCCCACCTCTGTGGTCTCTTTGACTACAAGCAGCCGGAGGGACAGCAGACCACAAACTACCACCATGTGTGAGAAAACAGCACAAACAAGCCTCCAACCCCCCTGGACCGGAGTGTGTTCCAGCTTAGAGATTTCTTACACATCTTACACACAATTTATGAGTTTAACATGTGAAATCAGTTTCTAAAGTACTGGTGATGTGTGTTTAGAGAGACTGTCCATGAACCAAAAACAGATCTGATGAATGAGTGAATCCAACGACTTCGTATCTGCTCAAAAAAGTTTAATGCCAACTAGGAGCATCCTGACGCTGTTAACATTAATGAGCCGAGGTCACTGAGCACCGACTCGGATGCTAATAAGATCCGAGACGCTGAGCCAAGTTGTGTCTCTGTGAAGCCGGCTTCCTGCCAAACTGCCAACTTAACAGCACTAAGTTTTCTATGGCAACTTAAAGTAATTACCCCACAGCTCAGCACTGTCTGAGTGACCCACTAAGAGGCTATCAGATTCAATTAGGGATATCAAACCATAACCATCTGAGTACAGTCGACTCTTTTATTAGCGTTGCCTGATAACTTGTGTAACTGGAGGTTAACAGGTTTGATTCCTTCAGGTGTTCATCAGTGGTTCCCAGCCTTTTGCGTCCGATGTACCCCCAAAGCTCTATCAGATGGGCTTAAGTACCTCTTTATCAGACCCTTTATGGTCTGAGGCTTTATGGTATTGTTCAGTGGTATTTTTTAAGTAGTTTTGGCCAAGTTTGCATTGTACTGCTGCCAGAAACTGGGTGTTTCAACCATTTACAGTAACTTTACTTTGAGCTTTTTGTTGTCTTTTATCCAACTCGTCTTTCTGCATCTTAATCAACTCACAGCTGACTCAGGTTGGTGGAAACTGAGGCAGGTCTTGTACAGTCAGACTACCACAGTATCAATAACTATAAAGATCAGCAGCACACACACATTTGTAATCTTACTTGTGACTGTGGATATATAATATCAAATCATAATTTCCATTTTTTCAAATTAGCTGAGCTTCACAGTTTCCCACGTACCCTCTGGTAACTGCAGAGTACCCCTGGTTGGGAATCACTGCTCTACGTGACACTGAGCAAGAGTCTGAATGCATATCTCATTTGTATTGGTGGAAGATACAAACAGAAAGAAAGTGTCTGGTTACGCTGTGTGTAGATGTCATTGTGTAGAAGTCGGAGACTCTGCCCTGTAGCTAAAAGGTCACAGGTTCAAGCACAGCAACAACAAACACTGTGTTCATCTGTTTTGGGTTGGAGCAGCCTCGACCTACAGACTGAACCCACCTCCTGCTCTGATCATTGTAACGTAACCAAGGTATTTTAAAAAGGATACGGCTTATTTTATATCTTTATTATTAATAATAATTTCCCTGCAGAAAATGTTGTGGAGGAACATGTCCCTTTGTGTGTTGATCTACATGATAGAGTATCTTCTTCCTCTGAGCCACAGAGCTCCATTGTTGTCCAAATAAAACTATTAAAAACACATCAGTGAGCCTCACTGTTGTTCCTTCATCACCATCAACACACACACTGGAGTTTATCTGGACTCAGTCCCACACACACCGTCCTGCTGCCCCAAATACTCACTAGAGCACCAAACGTGGATTCATCCGCCGCTGAAAACAGTCCCCAACAAATGCACTATTTCCTCGTGTTTGTTTGATTAAAACTACAGTGAGCAGCTGTTTGAGGGAAATTACTATATAACTATATATTTGTGAGGTGTTTTTAAAGATTTACGTCTTCAGCAGGAACCAATGGGCTGTGAGCTGAGAGCCACAGACAGGAAGTCAGACAGTACTGAGAGACGGACTGACATGTTGTTGGTTTCGGTCTTTTCATGGGATTTGTGGACAATAAGAAAAATATAGAACATTACCAGACTCTTCCTTTAAATGTATTCAGTTTAAGGGAGAAATTCAGCTTGAAACTGGACCAAATGTCTTCCCTATTACAGCGATTTCAACAAAAAATGTCCATAATTTTGTTTATGTGACTAAATACTGTATATCTGTCCAAAAAGTCTATAAGGACTTGATGAACTCTCATTAAAAAAAACAAAAAACATATCACTACACAGAGTGTTGATACTCGACCGTTCTGCAAAACCTTGCATTAAATTCAATTACTTTTTTTTAAATTCTAATTATTAATTTCTTTAAAATCTGCACATGACAACTGCATTATGGGTATGGTATGTTTATGTATGTTAGGGAAAGACTGTGTTTAAGTAAACCATCTTGTGCACATAAATGTGAAGGAGACTTTCACCTGGATTTCTTCCTGAATAAGCCGAAGAAAAAGCACCTGAACGCTGTGCAGCTTCAGCTTGATTCAGGGACGTCTGAGGCCTGAAGGCAGGATGACTTAATGTGGATCAAAGGTAGCTGGTAACTCATTGTCAGGGCTGTAAACTTTCCCCAGCCAACAAAGCACAGGCATTTCTTTGTGATATAAAAAGGGGCCATTAAAGGAGAAAGGCTTTGTGCCGAACACTGTTTTACCTGCAACACAAACTGCTCTGGTATCAGTGAATACTCTGTACAGAATTAAGACAGACTGAGACATTAAACAACCCAATGCTACATACATGTAATCAATGAGGTTCATAATATCGGATGCATAAATATGAATATTTTCTAATATCTAAAGTACAACTATGTTAAAATCGATAAGCAGTGGAAGAAGTATTCGGATCCAACACCACAAATTAAAAACACTTCATTACAAGTAAAAGTCTTGTATCCAAAATGTGGTCAAATTGTTATAAGCAAAAAGTATCAGAGGTAAAAGTACTCATAATGCGTTATTATATAATATTGTAGTATTATTACTGATGCATTGACATATAGGCAGCATTTTAATGTTGCAATCCTTCAATAATTTTAAATAATGTTGAGGATTTAAAACAAGGTATCACATTTTATAAGCTGATGAAAGGGTTTGTATATAAAATATGATGTATTATTATATTATACGTATATATAAAGTCACTAGTAATTACAGCTCTCAGATACATGTAGTGGAGTAAAAAGTGCAGTATCTCCTCTAAATTGTAATG
Organism: Macquaria ambigua; assembly: GCA_008360985.2. Taxonomy (NCBI): domain Eukaryota; kingdom Metazoa; phylum Chordata; class Actinopteri; order Centrarchiformes; family Percichthyidae; genus Macquaria; species Macquaria ambigua. Next base: position 23,769 of record VMKM01002029.1, read on the forward strand.
AAGTAGAAGAAGCATTGAAAACAGTCAAAGTAAAAGTACCTCAAAATTGCACTTAAGTACAGTGCTTAAGTAAATGTATTTTTCCACCACTGCACAGCATCGTGCAGCAGGTTAATGAAAACATTCAAAACTCCCACAGGAACGTACATTACTGTCTGCTGCTGCTGCTGCTGCTGCTGCTGCTGCTGCCTCCAACCAATACAATCAGTTTCCATCATAAATGAGTTCAATTAAAGTTGGTTTCTCTCCAGAACAATCAGGTTAAAGGTTACAGTGAATACAATCACATAAAGTGGGTTTATACAGTCTGACTGCAGCACCACGACTGAGTTATTAAAAGGCAAGATCAAACCTGCTGCAACCGCTCTGTGCAGCCCACACACCACATCACACCACCACTGATCTACAGAACACCTTCTACCAGCACACAGGATGTGATGCAATCGCCTCCGGAGCAACAGCAATAAAAACTCCAGCATGGATGGAGGATGAACGTCTCATGCAGGTTATAATGCGGGTTATTCCAGGTAATCATGTTAGGCTGAATTACACAGCGTTCCTGCAACCTGGGACATCAGGTCACGTGACTTCCTTATGGAAACATCCTACAACAGTTGTAGGATGATACTGCAGGTAGTGAGGCGTTCACTTTGTTCACCTCTAAGGCTGCACTCATGAATATTTCTATAGTAGCAACAGCTGGCAGTTTGGTAGTTAGTTTTTTTGGTTGAGTCTCGAGGCAGCGGTTTCATCCAACAAGCTCTGATATACTCCACTGTTCTGTACACGACCGGCCCAGCACCAAACAGCCAGTGATGGAAGGAGGATGGAGCCAGACGCTCAGCAGGTTTAGATACTGATTTCACTTTGTTTTCAGGAATCTGTTCCAGTTCAGAAATGTTTCTCAACACTCACCCTTACTAATGTGACCCAGGTGTCATCTAGTGAGACACTTTATTGAACATGTGTTTTTAATTCACATTAGCGGTTGAATTATTTTGTATTTTGTATTTTGTATAGTCTATAAAATTCAGGAAATAGTCGAGATAATAACCGTCACAATCTCCCAGAGCCCGATTATCAACTGATAACTCGCCGTTTTGTCTGATTATGATTATCAACGCTGCTGTCAATTCATTTCCTGTGGACTGACTGATCGATTGTGTATCATTTCTGCACCAGTCTACATAACTTGCTCACATGCTCGGTCAATATGTTGGTGTTGCTGGTGTTCAATAAACAATTAGATGTATAAAAGGATAAAAATGTAAAGATAAAAAACTATAAATAAACTGTATGTAATATAAGGATTATTTTGGCCCAGTGTGTAGGTGGGCTGTGTAATGTTTCCCGTATATAAAATGTAAATTGTGCAGTTTGGCACATTTGTAAAACAAAACATACAATTAAATTTGCACACGCTCGCTTGCACATATGCAAATGTGCAGGACAGTACAAAGGATTGACTGAGAACGTGCTGGTCAGAGAAAGAGGACCATCAGTTCATCCTCCTGATGGCCTGAGGGTGAATTCCTGACTTCAAACTTTTAATTTTCTGAAATGAAACTCTGAAACACTCCACAACTAAATCTAACACCAGACACTGCAGCTAAATTTATCAACACAAAAGTCTCACCCAATAATTTCTGCTTTCAACCACTAAACTCAGAAACCTCCAGCTGTGGAGACGTCTGACCCCTCTGGTCTGAAGCAGCTGATTCAGAAACCACAAAGTACCAACAGCAGGCAGCTAATGGCAGAGCGGAGCCTCGACTGCAGCACTCATGATCACATTAATGTGTTTTTACCAAAGCCTTCAACTAAAACGGTACCATCTATTTGCAGCCACTGCCCTAAATATGAAAATCCTGCGAGCGAGGCTTCACGGCTAACGTGTATCGAGCCGTCAGCATCCTCTGGAACATTATTCCCATTAACATCCTCAGTCAGGTGAGAAATTAAAGATGCAAACAGAGCTGAGAAGTGAATATCTGCAGCGATCAGAGCGTTACTGCTCCAGCAGACACAGACAGCATTATGTTAATGTCACTAAATTGGTTTTAAGCTTTTGCACCGGAGGAACAGTGAGTGAACACTTTAATTGGAGGGAGAAAAATGTGAATAAATTGGCTGAATAAGTTCTTTTTTCCTTTAGTAAAACAGTCAAGAGCATTAAAACAACAGCCTGAGGGAGGAGGAAAGTTTTTGACCACTTTCACTTCAGCAGAGAACGACTTATTCCCCGTTTCTTTATCAGTCCTGGGATTAAAACCTGTCACACCTTCAGGTTCCTGCTACTCACTTTAAATAACGTAACACAATGAAAATGTGAACGTACATCCCATAAAACAGCAAATCCTCACAACTGATAAGATGGAACCAGACAATGTTTTACTTAAAAGATTAATCGTTTGTCAAAATCATGTTTTATCATCTGTGAAATGAAGACATGAGATTTCAGCGTCTCCACCACTGAGCTTCCAGCGCTGACCTCTTCTACAAAAGCCTTTGGGAAAGTTTGAGTTAGAACAGTTTGCAGTATAAACCCAACGAGGCTGTAAAGGCGGACGAGTGAGTAGATGAGTTTCTGTGTTCGGCGTGATGACGTTTAATGTCCCCGACAACCTCTGTAGTCTCATTTAGACACTTGTTAGCAACCGCCTTTTTTAAGACACGGAAAAGCTTCAAAACTCACCAGTGGAGTATTTACTGACGGATTTTATGTTGCAGAACAAAACGCTTGTGTTAACCACAGACCTTATTTCAGGCATCGAACCAAAAACCCATTCAAGAAACCCACTGACTTCCAGACGAGGGAACAGGAAGAGCTAACATGCTAACTCACTTCAGGGTTTACCCTTCTCTACTTAGTTCTTAGTTAGTTAGTTCTTCTCACTTAGTTTTATGGTTAGTTTTGAGACACGACTGTTTGTAAAAGTTTATAGCCTGCTATGCTGTTATCCTGTGTTGCGTTGTGTAAAATGACGCCGCTAAAAACAAGACTAAAAGTCTGCAGCCATGCTAGCAGCTCCGTGAGGCTATATTTAGGCACAGTGGTGCTTTGAGCTAAATGCTAACATCAGAATGCTAACATGCTCACAATGGCAATGCTAACATGCTGATGTTTATCATCTCTGTTTAGCGTGTTAGCATGCCAACATTTGCTAATTAGCACTAAACACGAATGGGAACGTCATTAGTTTTGCAGGTATTTGGACAAATTGAAAATGTGACCTGATGATGGCGCTAAATGACAGTCAAGAGATCATCAAAGTTATTATAATTCCACCTGAGGGGGAAACGTGAATGTCTGAATTAAATTTCATGAGATATTTCACTCAAAATAAAAAATGTCAACCTCATGGTGGCGCTAGAGGAAAAGTCAGGGGATCACCAAAGTCCTCTGGGGATCATGAATGTCTGCAGAAAAGTTCACGGTAATCCATCCAATAGTTGTTGAGATATTTCAGTCTGGATTATTAGCTAGCGCGGCTAAAAAGTGCAGTGATTCGACTGATAAAATGAGGTTCCACTGGGGGGGGGGGTTCTCCACTGATGATTCAAACCATCGACCACAGGGGGCAGCCCAAGTTAAAAGCTCCAAAACAAAGCTAGTTGAGATTATCTTGTCAAACTGCTATTTCCAAGGTCAAGAATTAACTTTCATGCTCAGTTACGAATTTAACTAAAAACTGAATTTGATTCCAACATTAAGTAGGCTGCACTCACCACAGCAGGATTTTCCTGATATGCAAACAAACTGCACCCACCTTCAGCTTCCAGACCATGTGACCACTTTTCTTTCTTTCTCTTTCTTTCTTTCTTTCTTTCTTTCTTTAAAAAAAAGAGCCAAACACACCTGGCCTTCACAGCGCTTTGACTTCCCCAACAAAGAGGTCCAGTATGTGGTTACAAGCTCGATGTCTCTCAGAGTTTACATATTCAAACATATTGATGTTGAAATAGCTGCCAGCCGTTTGCTCTGCTGTGAAACCTGAGCCAAATACTGAATAGAAGCAGAGAAAGATGTGATGTCATATCAAACAGACAACTTCATCATGGGTTAATGGACCGGGCAATGGTTGGTGAAGTAGCATGTTAATAATATTTCTGATCAAGGGTGCAATACCCTATCTCTGTCACTTCACCTCAAAAAGAACTATTTTGGAGAATTCAGAATTAGACTGTAGCTAAATAGATGTAAACGCCAGGTAGAAGGGACTTTTCTGGTGGCAGTCAGTGCGTCTGAAGCACCGCTGCATAAAGAAAGGTTGTCAAAACTCATCTTTCCAGTCTGAAGCCGAACAAGTGTGAATGTGAGCGTCAGTTCAGGTAAATGTTCCCACGACATGAACAATGTTTGATTCATCCTCTCAGCTGAGTGTTTGAACACCAGCAGGCCGAGTCCTCTGCCTGTTATTAGGCCTGCGTCAAACCGTAAGAGATTATTTTGGGATGCGGTCACACTGGCAGGTTGTTTTCTTTGCTCTGTGTGAATACTTTGTGGTATTTTTGCTTCTGGTTCATTTCACCTCACGCTGACACATTAAAAGCAAATCAGAGCCTGTTCAACATCAACATTACTGAACACCAGAGCTGTACTTAAGAGCACTGAGGCCAAGACAAGGATCGAGTTTGGAGTCAAAAATGAGACTAAAAGGGGGGGCCTCGGGGTTAAAGGTGCTTTCACACCTGTAATTCAGGAAAAAGTGGTACATTGTTGTTTTAGTTCCGCTCTGAATTGTGCTTTACAGGTTAATTATTTATCAAGTTGAGTTCTCAAGGAGGCAGACCGTTAAATTAGCTAAATAAAATGACAAAAATCCGCCAAAAAAAGCAACCGGCGATAGACTCAGCCAATGTACAGCAATATTACAGGAGGTCTTGCTGTGGAAGACTGTTTTAATGAATTTAATGAACTGCCATGGTAGGATACAAGCACAACACACACAGTTTTAAGTTCTTTGTACTTCCCCGCGTTCATGTGGTACAAGTACCTCAAAACTGTACTTAAGTACAGTACTTTAGTAAAGTACCACCACGGCTCAAAGTCCAGGCCGAGTTTACTCGAGTGATGTCCCTTCAGTCACTTTCTCAGACTTAAACCTCCTCCAGAGACACAGAGGGAAACATACAACTATAGGCCTTGACATGTAAGATTGGTGGAGTGCCCCTTTAAAGGGTCTAAATGATTAAGAGGCACAAAAAATTCTGGAATTGGTCCAGTAGACCACCTCAGCCGGCATCCGCAAAACAGGCTGCAATGGCTGCAACATAATCCTTTGGGGCAACTGCGCCCGTCAAAGTGCGTCCACTAAAAGTGTTTGTTTTTGCCACTGACTCTGGTTCAGACTGTTATTCTAAGTGTCTGACAACATTATGGAAAGGATCCCTACAGAGACAGACAGTTTGTTAAAGAGTAAGATCCCTTTTGTTTAACCAGAAACAGAAAGTCTCGCTCTGAAATCTCGCGAGAGGTGAGAGGTTGTTGCAGGAAGACGACGGTGGAAACTTGAGTCAGAGTTCTTCTTACTCTTTAACAAAAGGTCTGTCTCTGTAGGGATCCTTTCCATAATGTTGTTGAGCTGCCGGCTGAAGCGATCTACCAGAGCAATTCCAAAACCTTTGGTACCTATTAGTCATTTAGACCCCAAAATATGTAAAAATAGGGCCCAGGTGTAAAAATACCGGAATTACACTTTAACGGCTGATGCAAACTACAACGTCACGTTGTAAACTGTCTGGTTATCCACGAGAATAAACTGTCACCAAACAAACAAACAGCGGGAGAAATGCAGCTTCATCAGCTCACAGCAGTGTTAAAGTCTGTCACCGTGGATTCTCCCTTTAAAAGCTGAGGATGTGGTCCAGATCAGAACATAAAGGCCAGTAACGAAAACAAACTGAGTTCAGTTCTGACGCCCGAGCTGCAGCAGCTGCCACTTTGTGTGTTTGAGAGGACGACCATGTTTAACGGCAGCAGAGGAAGTGCTGTTTGAATCGGCCTCGGTCGGTTCTGTGTGTCGACCCACTGCTCTGCTGACAAACAGACAGCTGATTGTTGGATCAGCTCACTGAGCGCTCACTGTGATGACCGCTCAGTCAGGTCACGTGGTGAACAGAGAGCCTGTGATGTGTTCAGGGACAAAAACCCCCGAGGGCAGATTGACAATAACAGAGCAACAGTCCACAGAGACACAGCAGGCTGAAAGGCTATCCCAAAATTCAGCTGCATGGGATAAATCTTTATTTTGGGACGATTCGTTTCTGATGCTTCTGAAACATCACACGCCTTTGGTACTACTGGAAAAAAACATACTGTAGATATAAGTACAGCTAAAGCAGATTAGTTGATTAATCAAATAGTTGATTGACAGAAAAATGTATGATCAATGGTCAATTAATCACTGAAGTAAAAATACAGTCCCTTGTTCCAGCTTCTCAACTGTGTGGATTTGCTGCTTTTCCTTGTCTTTTATAATAAAAAACTGAATTTCTTGGGGTTTCTCAGACAATTAATCAAGAAAATAATCTGCAGTTTAATCAATAAGGAAGATAATGATGAAAATAGTTGCAGCCCCAGACTTAACGTCAGGTTATTTTGATGATATATTGGCAGATATTTGTATTTGATCTCGTCATTTAACACCAAGAAATATTTTTGGTGCATTCGGTCATTATTTCTTATAAATCTTACAGATGAACAAGAAACTTAATGATCAAAATTTACCTTAACAGTAAATACAGAGGTAACAGCAAATTTTGAACAAAAATATCACTGTTTTGTATTATCAAATTATATATTTTATTTAATTACTGCATTATTATAAAACTGTCTCTTCTTCTATTTTGTTTTTAGGTTTTACTCTTAACGTTAGGGTAAATTATTATTATAAAGAACAGACAAAAACAAATGTAAAATAACTGTCAAATATACATCAGAAATATGTTTTGGTCTTTTTCCAACTGAAGCAGTTTAACTTTAACTTCATTATCTAAAAATACAAAAATCAAATACAAAATACACAAAGATAAAACAGCAGAGACCACCACGATGTGCTGATACCAAAACGTGTGATAAACCAGATAAATTAGTTATCAGGTGTATATCAATCCTGTTCATCTATTGGTCAGAGCAGCAAACTCCTCACCACACATCATCCAGTCTCTCTGATCTGAAGTGATGACAGCTCATTAGATATGTGACTTCTTCAGCTTGTGTTTTATTATCTTCCTCGCTGGAGGATAATTAACACCAGCTGCCGGCCTCATGCTGCCTGGATTTATCATTTATTCTCTAATCGTGCAGAAAATGACGCCTTGTTGCTCTCTGAAACGTCTCATTCTTCGCTCTGATGAGGCCGACGAACTTGAACTTTGTACAGCTGATGGCCTACATGTTGGTTATCTTTACACAAGCTATCATAATGATTCTATGTTCTGTTAACAAGCACTTAGAGTTTCCTCCTCCTCCTCCTCCTCCTCCTCCCTCACGACTGCATCGTGACATTTCAGGAAATGGCAAAGTGGGTGTAGAGAGCAGCCAAATCCAAATGTGTAGCGCAGTCTGAAATGTAAAAGGACCTTCTCCTAAATCACTCAGCTTATATCATCACACCTTCACTGGTGCCCTCTTTCCACCAGATCAGCTCTGGTTCTTGAAGCAGTTCTGTTCAGGACTCTTGGAACCTTGGAGCTATCTAGAGAACCGGCCCGCGTTTCCACCAGTTTTGAGTGGAACCACTGTAATCAAGGACGCGTCATCAGCGGAGGGCGTTGCACAACGGAAGAAAACAATAGGAGCAAGATGGCGGATCTCATTGATTACCTGCGAGCTTTTGTTCTGTTATTACAGATATTTGTTTTTGGACCAACTATTAATGATCAGAAGACGTAGAAGACTGTTACCATAGTGACCAGAGACCACTGTTGCCTTCTCCATCCCCTCTTTCCAACCTGGAGAATAGGACACGCCCATTGATGATGTCACAGTTCGCACTTCAGGTCAAGGAAAACCTGCTGTTTTGGTCAAAATGCTGTTCAAAATTAGGTACGCAAACCAGAACAGGACCGGTTCCATGTTGGTGGAAAGAGAGGCATGAAAGAAATCGTGTTGGCAGGTATCCTGACTGCTGTCTACGAACAAGCAGAAAAAGGCCTGAAGCTCAGAAGAAGTAGGCAGTCGTATAAGAAAGAAAAGATTAAAATGTTAGCTGCTTCATTAAAACAGCCATTGAGCCTTATTTCTGCTTGTGTGTTAAGGGGTTATGGCGTATCAACACTCTACAAAATCGGGTTGGGGTTCTGTAGCATTCGTAAAATCAAATACAAATCCTGATCGAATCCATTTTGATTCAACTTTCAACATCTGTAACTAAACAACAGTCAAAGTTTCCCCTGAGATCTGTACTTGATCCTTAAGATTTCAGTCCTGGTTGATTTGGCAATCAAAGCAAGATAGGGTCTGATAACGTACACCATATCCATCTAGTGAACTAGACGCCGATCTGTAAGTCAGTTCCTACGCCACCTGCATCCAAAGTGGGATCACCATACGCCGTGACGCACAAGTATAATTCCACCTTTAGCTATTTAAATAAAAGGTGAGTTCTAGCTGCAGCTTCCCTAACAGCCACAGAGCAGTAGAAATCTTTTTGTCTTATTTCTACCGTAAACAAACAGAAGTCTGGCTTGTGATCAAACGGACACTGATGACGTTTCAAACTTTCTTTGTGTCCGAGGTTCGTGGTCCGGTTTCGTGGTTTTCTTTAAAAGCCTCCCTGTTACGTCAGGACTCTTGGCATGAATGTTGCCCAGCATTCTTTGACGCGATTAACCAGCTGCTGCCCCACCCGCAGCACAGACTCGCCACAGCAGGGCGTGTTAAAGGATCAGAAGATTAGCAGGTGATTCCTTTCACTGAGGCAGAAATGAATCTCACCCTCCCAACACACACAGAAGCAAACACATTTTACTTACAGTTATTATTTATCATGATCTGATTTCCAGTGAAGTTGACTGTTCCAAGTTTACGGTCATCTTCTACGTAGTGTCATCTTTCTTTCTTTAATAACCAAATCTTTTTTTTTTTTATTGGGTTTTGCAAGAACATATAATTGTGTCAACAGAGCATTTATACAGAAAGTAGAAAGATATAAATTCCCTTTATAAAGACAATGTAGAAAGTGACAATTACCGAATTGCTAACCCCAAAACAGCTTACAAAGACAACTAAAATAACAACCACAAACAAAAAATTTTATAACCAAATCTGAGATGATCCTTGCCACAAATGTCTTACTACTTGTTTGTATAAAAAAGGAATATGAGCCTTTCTTTTTTACTCTCAAATATTGACAGCAGCCTCAGAGATCAGACGTCTCTTTGTGTGACCAGGCTGGAGCTTCATTTCTGATGATTTCAGCAAAGCCGTTTTTTTCTGAAGTGCTGAGGTTTTACAAACTCCTTGTAATACAGTTTAAAGATTGACAAGAGTCATCCTCCTAAAGCAATAAAATGTGTCATAAGCAGATAGAAAGTTGTACATTACACAAGGAGTCTTAAATCCTCATCCTCTGCAGAGCATTAAGATTCTCTCTTTGAATACTCAAAGTAGTGAGGAGGTGTTGAGCGTCTTTTCACAGTGTAATCCTCACAACTGCAGGCAGACGGGTGGTGTGGAGGTCAAGTTGTGACACAAAGGTCACCTTTCAGATCTGAGAAACGGTCAAATCCAAAGAGGTCAAAACTCCAGCGACACTTGTAGTATATAGAACAAGTTTATTGTTAGACCGACGCGTTTCAGCTTGTGGCCTTCATCAGGGTCATCATAAAAACACATTACAAGGAACATTAAAGTAGGCTAGGTATGAAGCAGAAAAAAACGGTCAAATCCAGGAAGCAAAAGAAACTCTGCACCTTTCTGCCTTAATAACACCTTGAACAAGTCCTCCATTGCTGCAGTGAAACCCATCTGTGGTCAGCAGTAGATGACTGTGGCCTTACTGGGTGTTTCCCAGGTGTAACTGGTAAGTACCATTATAAGTAATCTCACCTGCAGCTGGCTGAACAACAACAAAAACGGATAAAACTGGTTTTCAGTGGTAGAAGAAGTATTCAGATCCTTTACTTATGTAAAAGCAGTAATACCACAATTAATAAAATACTCTATTACAAGTAAAAGTCCTGCATTCAAACTGTTACTTAAGTAACTTTCAGAAGTTGTCTTTCAGAAGCAAAGGACGAAGTAGCGTGACATTGTTATGCTACAGCAAAACCTCTTAAACCCAATTTACACTTAGCCACTGGGGGGATCGGATGGCTATCTAATCTCAAACAAGCTATGTGTAAATGCATCCAAGAAGCATTCATCCAGTTGATCAAACCACCTCCCTTGAGACACTTTCCAGCCAGATGCTGAAAAAGGAGTAAATGCATCAGTCTCTCCAAGAAGCATATTTAATCTTTACTCCTTCCAACTGGAACTACGTCACTAAGTGATCTGTGGAATTGGTGGATATGGCCACTCACGAGGTCTGTCCTGTCACAGTGATAACGCCAGCTAAAGTTATTGAAATGACACGGTATGGGTGAGGGACCAACCCCTAGTCCATCCATGTGGGTCACCCATGTGTTTGTGTTCTTATTGTAGTTACCAAACAGCTTCAGGTGCATTACCATCACCCTCTGAACTGGAGTGGAGCCAACCCTGAATTGTACATAGACCAGTAAGACGAAGGCGGATTGCAATCAAATTTGGGATGTGGCTAACCAGGATGCATATATGTGGCTAAGTGTACACAAAATGTATGAAATCCATCTGGATTTTATTCAGAGACGAGTGTCAGGTTGGATAGTTGGGTCAGTGAAACGTGTGACACTGCAGTCCACCTCCTGCCAACAGCACATGTTGGTTTCTTTTAACCTTGACCAAAATCTTGGCCTAATCTTAACCAAGTCAGTTGCCTTAACATAACTGAACCAAACCTGACCAAAAGAGGTTGTTTTTGTAACGGTCACATGGGTTGTTTAGGGAGGCACTGACAAACAACCTATTTTATCTTTTAGGTATGAGGACATGTTAAGAATAAAGAGTTAAAAACAGCAGTCACAGTTTCTGGTAAGGTTCATCTGCGGCTGATAAGGTTGTCTGCTCATGGAAGTCTTTGCAGTCACCAAACTAGAGTTTCCCAAAGCTCATGAGCTTTGAAAGTTAAAGGTTTGTTTCCTGTCCTGACTAAGACACTGAAAATCGGACTCTCGTTTTCTCAAGGTCTTGGTAATCTGTCCTCTATGCGGTCACTTCCTCAGCAGATTATCAAACAGGCCTGACAGACAGGGACATTATGCAGAAGCCCTAAAAAGAAAGAGAGGAAGTGTTCGGCTTGGCGTCGGCTCCGCTGAGACACTGAAACACCAGACAGACACAGAGGACAACGAGGATCAAAAGGATCAGAGCTGCATCAACTTATTTAGCCAACGGCATCTTGGGAAAAAACACACATGCTCTTCTGTTTATGCAGCAAAGAAAATCAACCTGAAAACAGGTTTCTCCTGAACACGTCCAGTCAGCGTGGAAGACGTGCAGTTACGTAACGAATCTCATAGCAACCAAGGGTGAAGGTCCAGTGGAGAGTTGGCTGTGCACCAGTAACTGCTAAATATAACAGCCGGGAAACAAACGTGAGGTATCTGAATGAAAAGACTGATGTGATGTGGATGTGATGGTTCTAATATTAGAAATGTTCTGGAGGAAAAGTGAATTCAGAGTCAAACCCTGGACACAAATCCACCATACTTTCTCAACTGATTAAATGGCCAGTTTATCTGTGTATAATACCAGCCTTTCACGTGCACTGGTGCCAAGAGACCCCCAGTAATTTAGAGGCATTTAACTGACAGGTTTGTCCAAAATGACCCCAGTCTGAAGACAGATCCCAAACTCTCCGAATCAACATCATTACAAGAAAGCAGCAGTTAGAAGTGCAAGGTTCAGGGCTGTAAAACGCTGGCAACAGCTAAAAACAAGTATTCCTGTGTCACTGGAATATTCAAGAGAAGTGTTACAGGGAGCCGGATTAACTCGGGTCAAAGTCCTCTTAAAGCCACAGAAACTAATGAGCAATGTGACAAACCGGGGCGAGGAAACACCATTTCAGAGGGAGGAATACTATATTTTCCATTCAGCAAATACACACAGTCTTCATGTTTGAGTCAACAGCATTAATCTCTCTAGACTAACAGCTGGAGGCAAAGGAGGGACTGTCTCAGTTTTCCACAATCCACCACTCTCATTGTCTTCTTTATAATCTAAAACATATTCAGACGAACAAAAACACAAGAACAGCTGTACAATTAAAAGCCCGTATCATGTCAAAGCAGGCCTCCTCCCAAAATATTACCCATAATTCAACATCCGTGACACCAGAGCAGCGTGTCAGCACAGTAAAGGCTTCCCTCTGTACGAGGAGGCCTTGGGTTTCAAAGGTCGTCAACACGTGATCCTGCCAGGGTTCAGCGGACAAAAGGGCTGCGCTCTTTGTTGCTACGGTTACAGCCGCCGCCGCCATAATGATGGGTTGGGTTCATTTGCATGTTGACATAACGTGACACGGTGATTCACTCACACATGAGCCAAACGGACTGAAGGGAAAGTGTGCGAGAAAATAGAGGTCTGCTGTTAGAGACAAGGACTAGTGATTAAGGCAGACGAGATGACAGAGACGACTAAAAATACACATCATGTCTCCTGAAGAGTAAAAATAGTTTCACCTCCTGGCTCCCAAATACATCTTGATGTTTGATGTTTATAGTTTTTAGTCAGACTCAAACATTCAGTCCTGGTTTTCCTTTGTTAAAATATCAGTAAGGAAACATTTATTACTTTAACTTTTGCATTTTAGTTTTTGGACACAGAGGCTTTGACCTTTGCACTTCTTACCACCAGCTGAAGCTTAATATACTTATTGTGGAATTCAGATGAGTGAGCTAAATGTCTGTTTAGTTTGAAATACTTGGACTGCAGAGATTATGGTGTTGCTTTGTGGCCTGTGAGGGCAGGAACTAACCACTGATTAGTTGATGGAAGTCCAAAACGGCCTCTTTCAAGAAAAGTTAAAAGCATCAAGGTGACACAGAGGTAAAAGTTCAGTCCTCACTAAAGGAGAACAGCGTGTCCTGATTCAGTGTCACCGAGCAGGACACTGATACTCTAAATGCTCACTTACTGTGAGCTAAATGCTTATAATGTAAACAGATGGGAACTTACGGCCGTTACAAAGTCGGAAGGAGAGGAATATCTTGGGGGGAAAAGCTAACGCTGCTAACTCGGCTCTGCAGCTAGAGGAAATGACAGGAGAGGGTCGCACTTAATGTCGAGAAGTCACGTAATTAACATAAGACAAACGGACAAAACACTTCACTGTCAATCACATAGTACAGAAGCCAGCTAGATAGCAAAGGCGCAGATGAAATGTCTGTTAACTGTTTAATGAACAGCTCCTCTAAAGTCCACAATGAGATATAAGTAGTGTTTACAAGTTCTTTGGATATGTATCAGTCTCTTAAATATGATGTGCTGTCATGAATTAGCAGACTTTGTAGCCTGCATCAGTTTTCCAAAAAAAAAACACTTCATGTAAGCGTCTCCTTTTCTTGACAAACATTAGCATTAGAGGTACATTTACACTAATCGTGTTCAAAAGGGTTTAATCAATTTTAATTATTTATAGATCCATCTATCACTTAGATTTTCATTTAATCAAAAAAAAAAACAGTGACAACTGTCCATCACAATTTACCTGCCTTTAAGGTTTTATCAAACATAATCATTTCTAAACAATATAAAATCAAGAAGAGCAAACTCATCTTGACATTTCTGAAGCTTTAACCAAAAGGTATTTTTCCATTATAAATTAGACAAATGGTTAATTGATTATAGAAATTATAATCCATCCATTTTCTGTCAATTGACTACTGGATTAAAGGACTAAATAATGTCAACTTAAATGCCATTTGAAGTCCTCTTTTCCAATAGGAATAGCCTAAAGTTTGGTTTATCCTTTGGAGAGAGAAGGTAATCCGACCCAGCTACAAGAAACAACTCCTAAAATGCAAAGGTTTATGGGTATAAAGAGACAGATGTTGACATGTGATAGCCAGCGGTTCCTCAAGCTTGAAGAACTGTGTGGTACAAAGATGATTTGAAGAGTCGGAGAGGCTGAAGAGCATATTTCTCGACTTCTTTATGAACATAAAACGACAGTTAAGTATCATCGGGTGAAGTTAACGTTTAGCCACCAAAATCTGTAAGAATGAAAACTCACAATAGCTGATCTACATGTGAGTCCACGTGACTTCTGTTTACAGGCCCTGGTTCACTTGTAATCCGGCAGTCAACAAAGTCAACTTCCTTCCACGATGTTTCAGCTCCCTCGGAGATCGGAAAACCCCCCGGAGGCGAGGCGGCCGGGCTCGCAGACGGTGTGTAAGTCGACACTCTTCATCACCATCAACAGGAGACTGTGGTCTGCTCGGTGTGGCATGACTAATTCAGCTCACATTCCCCTAATTACAAAGGCTGATGGGGGGAGGGGGAGGTCCCAAACCCCTTTCATAACCACCTCCATTAGTATATCTCCATCAGAAACAAGATATGTATGAACCCTCCTGCTCCATCATCACCAGCGAGGAGAAAGTAGATGCTACAACCTCTGAACCAACACCCACATCTCACATTTTGTCACCAATTAAAAACAGGTCTGGGGTTGCTAGATTATAAATGGTTTCTGGAGAAATAGAGCCAATCAGGGCCTGTGTGAGTGGGACTTCAGTTAGTGCTGTAACAGAGATGTGTCAGTCACATTGGGACTTGTTAAATATAGTTACGGTCAACAGTTTAATCACTGCTCTGAGGGAAAAAACTTTATGACTGAAATCTGTTAGAAATCAATTATTGGATTCGCTCACAAAAGGTGAAGTAAATCATCGCAGGGCCTTCGCGTTGGGTTCAACTTTGGCGAACTTTGACAAAAGAATTTGCGTCGTTGACCATTAGCATGGCATCTTGACAGAGCCGAATTTTGAGGGAAGGAGAGCCAGAGAGTCCAAAATAGAAGAAGCTATTGTAGCTTATTAGCTTTGCTGCAATATTCACTTTTATTTAACCTCCTCTGAGTATAAACTTCCCCACAAAACAGAAATGGTTTGCAGACAGTTATGAGACAGGAGTTGATGGTACAAATACGTCTTTTGAACAAACTCTGTAAACTTACTGTCCCATTAGTGACCGAGCTGAGCTAGCAGCTAACGAATTTGCTAACTGACTGTTAGCTCGTTAGCTTGCAGAGCTTTACTTTCTCTATTCAATAACTTTTTATTGAACGAAATGGTGTACAATGGTGAACAAATACCTGGGGTAGTAAAAAGAACAGGAGGGAGAAAGTTGAGAAAAATACGGCAGCTACTGTGACTGACTAGCGTTAGCCGAGTTAGCTGTTAGCTTGCCAGCTACAGCAGTTCACCAACTAGCCCTGCAAGTAGTCCCAAAGATGGAAACTGATATGATGAGGCGATGGTTCACCTGAGGTTGGAAGAGCTTAAATACATTACCAGGGCTTGGTTAATAAAGTATGGCAGCCACTCCTGGACGACTATGAAAACGTCAATATTACAAGAAATCTCGTTTAGCGCTTACAACTGACAAGCACAACTTTGTAGAATCATATAGGATCAATGTTGTTCTGGTCTGGGAATCTGCGATGTTGTATTTACTCATGACATATATCATTTAAATGTATTCTGTTATTTTGTGATCGCTCAAATATCAATATCAGTATCAGCCATAAAAATCCAGTATCAGTAAGGCTCTAGTAGTACAAATACATCTCTTGAATACAGTTTTAACTCTTTGTCCAGTTAGCAACCATGCTACCTAGCTAGCTAGCTTGCTAACCAACAGTTAACTGGCAGTTAGCAACCGCACTAGCTTGGTAACTGGCAGTTAACAGGCAGTTAGCAAGCTGTGGTCACCTGTTAACAAAATAAAAGCCTGTACAACAGGATTATAATGTTCAGTTTCTGTTGAGGTGAGGATCCAACACTTAAAGCTGCAGTTTTGTGGTATTGTTATTACATTAGCTATTGTACATGTGCTGTATATTCATATCAGTCATATTCCTTTAAGTCATATAGAATTAATCACATTCCCTAACTCCAACATCCTGAATACACTTCCAGGATATTCCAGGAATTCCTTGACTAGGTTTCCTCTCCCACCTCCAGCTTCCTCCTCAGTGTTACCATGTGAGGAAAATAAATACAACTGTTTACAGAGAGAAAACTTCTTAATCAGAATATAAGTATATGGAGGCATTCACACGCCTACTGCCATCTACTGTAGTTATCTAATTTTCTGAATCTTCAGCTTTCTCGTGTACACAAGGACAACTTAAGTGGATGAAGATGCATATAAACAGCTTATCCTGAATAAGACACTTGAACATGAGCCATTACCCAGGATGCCAAGCGCATTTCATTGGTCACATCTCTGCAGCCAAAAAAGCCAGCATGTTCAGACTTTACATCCCATTCAAGAGTGTAATGTGCACATCACCGTGGCAATAAAATCAGCTCCACAAGAAGGAAGCTCAGCATCATCCAACTAATCCAATAACCATGCAGTCATTCAGGATCATTTCCTGAAGAGGACTGATCCCTGATGTCACCGAACCTCCCTGAACTCAGGAAGGACAGCTTGGTAACAATATAAGTACTATTGTGTCGTGACATAATGTAATTATATGTCAATACGGCCATAAAGGAGGATATGGTGCATGAGCAAAAGTCAAAGTCCCTTCAGAGATCAGGAGTTTGCTGCTGGAGAGGCCTCCACCCAAACAAAAGAAACAAGAGTACAACTATAACATTCATAGCACTACAGCGATAGTAAATTGACATGGGTGTTAAAAAATACCATGTCCATATAGAGATATCATAGTAGGATACAATAAAAGACAACATAATGTGCTTTTTTGAGTAATTCAGACAGATTTTGAGGGGCTTAGGAAGAACAAAATGACCATAATAGTGATTTCAAAGCAGCTTCAGAATAAAAACAAGCTCGGGACAAACACAATAAGCACTGAGAGCTCTTATATAATCATGAAAGACAGATGAAACCACAGCACTGGCTGAGCTTACTCCCTGCCTCCAGACTTCTGTATAGATGCCACATTATCTTTTATCATCGCTCAGGCAATAATATCACAATGGCCAAACCCACCACCCTCAGCTTTTTTTCTTATGCAAAGCATGTCCATTGATTCTTCTTCCCAGGCTCAGCAGCAGCGGTGTGTGTGTGTGTGTGTGTGTGTGTGTGTGTGTGTGTGTGTAGGCCGCAGCCGTGCTTATATTGTGAGATCTGACATATTGGTGCTGCTGCTGTACAACAACACAGCCTCCCATGTCATGTACGCACCAGTGAATTCTCCTCGCAGCTGCCAAGCTGTGTCCCTTTTGAACTCCCTCTAATGTAACGAGGCTCGTGCTAAATGCTCGTTCCGATGTGTGCCCCGTTCTAGCTGTCTAGACACAACCTCACGCCGAGCCGTACCTTATTGAAAAAGCCCGAGAATTTGGAATCGCGTTGCTTATCAGCCACGTCCATACGCCATGAACAATGAATCATCACTTTTTCTGATTCGGGAGACAATTCTCTTCAATTCGGCATGTATATAATCCGCAGCATCGCCACTTTACAAATAATCCAACTTTTAAATATTGTTTGCCGGTTATTGTCCACTGTGTTCTTTCACCAGAATACACCCTTTGGTGGTTGATGAGTGTGTTGAAAAAGTTGAAGCCCTTCTGAAAAAAAGGGGGGGCACGGTATATTCTTTATATGCCGAATTTTAGAGTGCCTTGTAATTCTTCAAAATATGTATTGGGCGATGTATTACCATAAACATGCCTCTATTGATCCTCAAAACACACTTAATTTCCCAGGTGTTTCAAGGAAGTCTGGGGCCGACTCCTCTCAACAAAGCTAGACAAATCCAAGCTCAATTTATGTTGTTAAAACATCAAATTCCCCACCGCTGAGCGCAGGAATGATAGAAACCTGGTGGCTCTTGTGTTTTGGAGCAAACTGCTGTTTAGTAAAGGATTTGTGCCACAGCTCTCAGCTATGTGTTGACGTTTTTCCTCCTGGGAGAGCGTGTGTTGACAGCCTCCCTGTGCTGCTGGCTGCTAGCACCGGGACTCTGCTGTGTGTTGTAGCCCGTCAGCTAGCTAACATCACCGTCTTACTGCGATAAATTCTCCCCCGGTGCATGCAAACGGCTGCCGGTGCTGCCTACCTCGTTTGTGCGTGAACTCCCGGGGCTCCCGCAACTTGTTTTATGGAAATTGTGTTTTTAAAATTAAAAAAAAATACCAGAAAGGAAGCGCACGTCCCAAACACAGCCGTGCCGGGTGTCTCCGGATGATAGGTGTCCGCTCCGGCAGCCTGGGCCACACTCTCCCCGCCCTGCAGCCTCCGATTCCCGCAGCAATCCTGGGAAACTGGCCCCGTGACGTCACCAGCTGGGTAAAATAGTCCCCGGCGGAGTGAGTGAGTGTCCCTGCAGGGGGCGCTGTCCGGGGCATGAGGGGTTTATTCATGCTCTGATGAACAACTGGGAATTTAAGGTGGGGGGACACGAGCCCTGACAATTTCAGGCTCACGTGCAGGTGGATTTTAAAAGGGCAAATAATGGTTTCCAAAGAATACTTCACCCAACAACAGTGGGGGAGGGAGTATCCAGATGCTTTACTAAAGTTAAAGTACTAATATCACACTGTAAAAATCCGTAATGGAAGAAGTATTCAGACATTTAAAAGTAAAAGTAGCAATACTACAGTGTAAAAATACTGCAAAAATTAAAACCTTACTTAAGCACAGCAGTGTTTTGAGCTAAAGGCTAACATCAGCATGCTAACATGCTCACAATGGTAATGTTAACATGCTGATGTTTAGCAGCATGCTAACATTTGCTAAATAGCTCTAAACACACAGTCCAGCTGAGGCTGATGGGGGTGTTATTAGTTTTGCAGCTAGTTGGTCATAAACCAAAGAATTTGACAAATTAAAACTTTGACCTGATGGTGGCGCTAGAGGAAAAGTGAGAGGATCGTCAAAGTGATTACAGTTCATCCTGAGGGGAACATGAACGTCTGAACCAAATTTTGTGCCAATCGATCCAATAGATGTTGAAATACTTCACAGGATAAGTGAAAACTTTGACCTGCTGGTGGCGCCAGAGGAAAATTCAGGGAATCACCAAAGTCAGTAGGATTCGTCCTCTGGGGACCATCAATATTTCTACCAAATTTCATGGCAATCCATCTGATAGTTGCTGAGATATTCCACTTCGTTGAAGTCGTTTGCTGTCTTTACTGCTGATTTTATGTCTCTCCTTAATGTTTGTTCTGTGAAGCGTCTCTTACAGTAAAGTGGTCAACAAATAAAGTTTCTGCTCATCATCACCTCCACTCCTTCACAAACTGTGCTGGCATGTGTGACACTGAGCAGTGATGCCTTCAGGGAGGTTGAGGATTAACTGGGATAATGTCAAAGACGACAACAATGGTGCTAATCTCTGTCTGCTGCTGCTGCTGCGCTCATGGCCGCTCAACTACAGACAAACGAGTCACATAAATCACTAAAATATTAATAACATATTAATTTTCATGTCAAAACAGTGATAGTACAAGAGCCAGACAAGATTTCTGTACCACAATATAGTTGCCACTTTTGAAAAGGTCTGTCATAAATAAATAATATGCTTTGAGAAACATTGTTTGCACGCACCACAGTAAACTGGACATTTAACCCTGGTGCAAACCCTCATTTAGACTCAATTTAAAGAGCTTTATTAATGTTTTACTATAAAATATTTGGTATCATTTCAAAGGGTACATTCATCTTCACTCAAGCCTACTTATGAGTCTGTCTGACATGTAACACATTTTCAGTGGTGTCAAAACGGCAC
Source organism: Macquaria ambigua (assembly GCA_008360985.2). Classification (NCBI taxonomy): domain Eukaryota; kingdom Metazoa; phylum Chordata; class Actinopteri; order Centrarchiformes; family Percichthyidae; genus Macquaria; species Macquaria ambigua. Next base: position 43,799 of record VMKM01002029.1, read on the forward strand.
ATTAGTGCGTTAGAGGAATTTACTTCATTCATCTTTTACCTGGAGACCACTCAGTGAGCGCAGACTGCTGCCAAGGATGTTCAGTCCTCTAAATGTTTCAGTGGAATAACAGAAAACGTTAATGTTTAGTTATGCTAGCAGCACAGCAATGGATGGCCATGTCTGTCTGTCCGTCCACCACCGGATGGATTGTCGTTAAACTTTGTGCAGACATTCGTTGTCCCCAGAGGATGAATCATAATGACCTTACTTTTCCTCTGGTGCCAACATGAGGTTTACATTTGTGGCTTTGAATGAAATGTCTTAACTGCTATTGGATGGATTGTCATAGCACAAATGACTAATGACCCAGCCCTACAACACAACCTGTGGTGCAGGTAACTCCATTTGTTTAAACAGTGTAATATTGGTGTGTCTGTCTAATATTTCTTTACCAAAACGAGCCAGACTAATGGGAGGTGTTGTTCTTAATTGCTAACAAAAAAGAATTGACAAAACAAATCTCACCACAAGGTCCATTTAGTTGCTGTTCTGGAGGTTTCGATCATATCACATGATCTTCCTTAGCAGATGCAGTTTTCCCGGTTGACTCAATAATCGCCGTTTTATTGTGGTTAAAATGACAGAAAACCTCAGACACTGAACCATTTCCACGACACCCAAGCAAACTCCATCCACTGATGAAGCCCATGAGATGCAGTTGAAAGCCCTGAAAGAAGCCAGTAAGTGGACCTACAGTTGCCAGACTGAATCACTGTTGTTTCTGTGTTACAGCAATCAGTGACAGAGAGCAGCAGCGAGCACCTTTGCTTTCTGAAACACTTCAGGCAGCTAATTTATATTTTATATTTTAATACTGTAAGGAGTCACTGAAGGAGCTCATAAGTGGGACGACAAAACACAGTTCAAGAGTCATGAAAGTTTCAGTGTCCAGTAACGAGACACTGGGTAAGTCCTCTCTGCCTGTCACTCACCACCAGGCTGAAAGCTGAGAGCAGCATTTCATAACAAACCACCTGAGACACGTCTGCCTCTACAGACAGCTCTCTGCACCAGACTGCATTCACATTTTAGTCATTTTAATGATGCTAGTTTTCAGAGACTTGGAATGAACGAGTGGCTTACGTTTTTGTGACTGTTTAGGGACACTTTCATAAGTTGATCCAAATCTATATATTCTGTAGTTTGTTTTTGTCAACAAATCCCATAAAAGGCCCAAAACCAACAATGTGTTCATGTGCATCTCTTCCTGACTTCCTGTCTGTGGCTCTCAGCTCCGAGCCCATTGGTTCCTACTAAAGACGAAAATCTTTAAAAACACCTCACAAATATATAGTTTCATGTTTAAAAAAGACTTATCAAACAAAGAGGAGGAAATAGTACATTTGTTGAGGACTATTTTCAGCGGCGGATTAGCAGGATGGTGTCTGTGGAATTGAGTCCAAATAAGCCACTTGGTGACACCAGTGTGCAGCTTTAATTTCTTGACTGGATTTGAGGGTCACTTAGCATCTGAGTTAGCTTAGCTACATCACAAACTGCCAAGAGAAGAATTCTGAAACACTACTGGAACAATTTACAGAAAAATCATTTATAGGTGCATTTTTTAAAATTAATTTCAGGATTAAACTTGAAAAACTGAAATTTAAATTATTACACTTCAACTGCTTTCATCTCCTGCACTTTAACTGACACCTCAACTCCTTTGAGTTTTAACTTGAGCTCAACTCCCAGACGATCTTTTCACATTTTAACCTGTTTATAGGGAAACCATCGAGTTCAACTACTTCAACTGGCATTTAAACTTCTGTCACTGCTTTCATATGGATACTTCAACTATCTCTGACACTTCAACTTTAATTAAAATCTATCGCTTTCATTGTTTACTGACATTTTAAACTGCTTCCATTTCTTTCACTTTAACTGACAGTTCCACTGCTTTCGGTGTTTATAAGTCAACAATTAATATTTGAAGACATTTTAACCTGTTTACAGTGTTTACACCGGCAATCTTCTGCAAAATTTGAGTCTTTTCTAGTCGCACAACTCCCAATAATTTGACATTTCTGATGGTGCTGTCGTCCTAAGATCATACGTGGTGAAGGATTTGAACTTTTTAGAAATGAGTAAAATGATTGGAGCTGTAGAATTGACCTCTTGAACCACGGCTGCAGCAGGTTTAAGTTAAACCTCAGATACGATGACGCCTTTAGTGGCGTTTGGGTGATTTCTACAGGACACAGTAGCTGGATTTACACTAAGCTACATTTGCAGTTTAAACTGCAGCTTCGAGGTGTTTTGTTCCAGACAACACATCTTAAACCTCAAGCTGCAGCTAACGACCGAGCAGCAGCCCCGTTAAAACATTTAAAACAAATAAGTTGAAGTGGACTATACTTGTTTTTATTTTCTAAATTTGTACTATACAGTATACATATATTTTCCTATATACTCTTAATTTAATTCTTCTTTTATGTGACGCACTTTGTCTCTTTTATTTTTTGACAATCTTGTGTAAATTTGTTTTTGATTCTCCCATTTTTAACTCCTTTGAAACGTTCAGCACTTTGAAACCGCCTCAGCGCCCCGTCTTTTGTCCAAGCATCTCAGGACCTGGCAAAAAATCTAATGCATTCAAGACTTTTCCAGACCAAAATGATGAAGAAGCAACACACACACACACAGAAAATACCATCTTAGGTCTATTCAAGACTTTCTGACGGAACACAGCACAAATAAAAAGCTAAGGCAAAGGAAGTGCTCTTGCATCTAAGGTGGCTTTTAATGCTGAAGCTTCATCCACTCCACATCGGAGACACAACAAGCACTAAACTACGTTATGTGACTCGAGAGCTTGAACTCTGAAAACAATGACGGGTGGATTGTTAACTTACAAATAACAGCAACTTCCTCTATGTTTTTATGGTCTTTGTCGTCCTCTACACAACTAGAAAGCATAAAAAATAACGACGCAAGAGTGCAACAGTATCTTCTGCACAGATCCTCCTGGAGAGAAGAACATCTATGAAAACATAACTTAATGGGCCACTTCATGACGGAGTCATAAAACGGTAAATTACAAAGGCAGCGGGAAAAACTCCAGCATATTTACACTATGTTTTATTCAATACAAATTTAAAGGTGTGTGTTTGATGTCTGTGGTCAACGGAGGGAGTTAAGGGTCGTTTCAGACACGTTGAAGTGAAACCAGCAGCGTACAATCAGGTTCGGCCCCCCCACTGGGCCTGGGAGTGACGGGGACAGGAGGAAGAGGATGGTGGGCTCGTTTCAGGGGCTGATGGGTAGGTTCGGCGGCCGGCCCGTCGACCCAGAAGTCTCTTCAATCTCAGGCTCCTCAGGAGAGCCGGGTGGAGCCTCTACCCGGTCGGGCTCCCTCTTTTCCAGTTCTTGTTGCTCTTGGATCTTCAGGATCAGCTCCTTGATTTCCTTGCGCTTGGTCTTCATCCGCTGCTGAGGAAACCACTCGGACAGGTTCACCGGCAGGTGAAAACTGGGAATCGGATTCTGTACGAAGAAAAAAAAGAACATTGATTATTTTATGAGCATGTTTGCTTTTCTTTTTTAATTAAACCAGGATGGTATGGAAGTCCAAATGACCAATAATGAATTAATAAATCTTGTTCAATTCAGTATATTCTTATTATCAACAAATCCCATGGAAAGACTGTTCAGACGTGTTCCTCTGAGCCACAGAGCTCCACTGTTGCTCCAAAAACTATTAAAAACTCATCAGTGAGCCTCACTGTTGTTCCTTCATCACCATGAACACACACACTGCAGTTTATCTGGACTCAGTCCCACACACACCGTCCTGCTGCCCCAAATACTCACTACAGCACCAAACGTGGATTCATCCGCCGCTGAAAATAGTCCCCAACAAATGCACTATTTCCTCCTGTTTGTTTGATAAAAACTACAGTGAGCAGCTGTTTGAGGAAATGACAGCCTATCTTTAAAAATGTATCTATATACTATTTAGTTAACTGAGAGCCGCAGACAGGAAGTCAGAAAGTATTGAGAGGCGGACTAAGAAGAAAAATACAGAATAACACCAGACTTACAAAAATAATAGTTAACAGTTGCACTTCCCAATTTTAGTCCTTAATATGAACTATGAACATACAAATCCATGACTTTGTTTTAAACATTATTTAAACGTGAATAAAATGGACCTCGATTACAAAATAAGTTGACTGAAGTGGAAAAGAAAAACATGTTAAAGTAAAAACAAAGAAGAAAGTTGTAAAAACAAGAAAATGCAAACTCAACAAGCAAAATCAAGCGCTAATAAAATGAGACAAATTTAAGTTGAATTAAAATGAGAACAGTGAGTTTTAAAGCTCCTCCTCTCACCTCGAAGAAGCTCTCCACATACTGCAGGATGTAAACTCCACAGTCGCTGAAGTTATCCTGCTGAGGCACACGGGGGCTGGAGCCCTTCATCACGTCCTTCCCGAAGCTCTGCTGAGTCCCTTTACGCACCTCCCACTCCACCTCCAGGTACCTAAAACAAACGTCAGCAGGCAGCATTGGTTTTCCTCTTAATCATTAATTATTACCCATCCAAATTAGGTTGTTACTTTTGTTAAACTAAGAGTCAAAATGAAATCTAATTATCTAAAAACTAAGTAGTCGAAGTGTAATGTTGACGTGAAGTTGGTGAGTTAGCTGTTGGCTATAACTTGAGCCCCTTATTTAGCTATTAGCTTATATTTGTTTACATTTTGGCAAATTGGCAGCATTAAAAGTATGCCGAATTAGCTGTTAGCACTTCCTGCTTGCAGTGTACCTGTGGATGTACAGACAACTATCACTGGATTACTGTGATACTGAAGAAAAGTTAAAAACGTGATGATTCTCAGGCAAGTTCTGTAGGTAAAAGGAGTGTCTTTTTTTTTTTTTATGATTCCTCAGCGGATTTTTGGAGGTTTATTCGCGATGGACATCAGAGACAATATTATCCTCTGAAAGTGTAAATGACACTGAATCTAAAAACGTGTGTCATGTCTGTGTATTCAGATTTAACTGAGTTATGACTTTGAGAAGAAGTAGCTGCTAAACTACCTTAATTGCCTCCATAAGTTCTGTGTCACAGCCACACGGTCAGCAGCTTCAGCCCCCCCTCTGCTCTATAACAGTGACTCCCAACCTGTGGGTCGGACCCCACAAAGGGGTCGCAATAAAAATCTGAGGGGCCCTGAGATGATTAATGGGACAGCAAAGACTCAAAAAACATTTTCTGCTACACCAAATTATGGTGTAATTATGTATAGTTTTCAGTCTTTTCTTTAATAATTGTTGTTTTCTTGTGAGATGCTGATAGTTTTATAAACATTTTCAAATTAAATAATCTTAGGAGGGATCATCACTTATAGGTTAATGCAAGTAGACTTTGCTTTGTTGTATGGGGACGATTCAGGAAGGTTTGGAACCACTGCTCTTAAATCAGAAACATCTATAAAATAAAGGCCCTCTTTGGAAACCTATCAGGTGCAGCAGCAGACACTCACTCTCTCAGAGTCTTCACCACAGTCGACCTGGCCGGACCTCGCAGGGAGTCCATGATGAGGATACAAGGCCTGAAGGAGAAGAAGAAAAAACTAAAGTCAGCAATCCAGCAGCGCCGCCTGCAGGTGAAACGGCAGAAGTGCATCAACTTACTGTTTGCAGATGTTTTGTTTGGAGGCCAAAGCAGAAGTGTCAGAGCCGAGAGTGTCGTCAGCCAGAGTCCCATCCTCACTGCACTCGTCCTGGAGAGACAACATTCATTTTATTCAGGGCTTCATCCTTTCCTTCACTGACTGACAATCAGCTAATTAATGGACAGATGAGACAGAGTGGTTTGGGGTGAACGAGACAAACTGTAGATCTAAGAAGTAAAGGGAGCCGAGTACCTGACCAGAGCTTTGGTCATCAGAGAAGGTGTAGGTGTCGTCTTCTTTTCCTGAACCGTAGCAAACACTGATTCTGTGCAACCCACCTGAAAATACCAACCGCACACAGAAAACTCCATTAATCCGTTACATAAAAAAAACAGTGCTAATAATCAGTGCTTATCTGCACGTCTGAGAGTATTACATGTGATGTTTTTCAGACATTTGAATTGCTTCTTGGAATCAGATTAAAGACCAAAATCAGTTTCTGAGTGAAGGCAACAAAAGTGACTGTAAACCCAGCACTGAACTACGGGAGTTAAAGGCCATCAGCACACGGCTCCAACTGTCAGACGCTGACTCACTTGTGTATTGTTGCTCTGCGTCAGCCGGGCCTTTGCCCGACCCTGCTGTAGGGGTGTTGGAAGGCTCTTGTCCCCCCTCTGTGAAGGCTGCGTTCTCCTTTGCGAGGTCACCATCAGTCTGACCCTCTGTGGATGCCTCGGGGGACGGGTCCTCGGAGGAGCTGTCCAGCCCGTCTCTGTCTGGGGACAGAGGACGGCAGTGGTCCGGGATGTTCTCCTCTGACGGGGAGTCTGCAGCCGAGGCCGAGGCTGGATACGGGCCGCGGTACAGAGGGTTCTGCTCGAACACCACGCCCTTCTGGCCCGGGAAGCAGATGACGGCCAAGTACCAGTGAGCCCTGACGAAACAAGAGTTCACACTCGTTAGAGTACTCAAGTTATGGCCCCTTTTTTTAAAACAAAACTCAACTTCTGTGATTTGTCAAACTGAAAACTCACGACTCATTGATGGGAACAAAGATGAAGTCCTTCTGGAAAAGATCCACGTGCCGAGTCCACGTCTTGACCCTGTTGTGCTTCCGTTTCTGGATTCTGGAAAATCAAAAACCAAAAGTTGAAGCATTTAGTAGAAGATGACGGATGTTCAAACCTCCTCAGCTGAAGCTGCTAAATACTCACGGCAGGTTGGTTGTGTCTGGAACGTTCCTCCGCTCTCTCTGGTTCAGTCTCTTGTAGAAGAAGGAGCTGAACACGTGGATTCTTTGTGCATCTTCTTTTTTCAATTTCTCTAAAACTAAATATCTGATACAGAAAAAAAACAGACGGCTCAACTAAAGCAGAGAAAATAAACACTGATCTTGTTATTTTATTGGTGTGTCTTTGTGTACTTGAGGAAATCAGCTACAAACACTTACTTTAAATAAAAGTCTATGATAACGTCGTTTAGGAATTCTCCATCATTAAGGCAGTGGAGGTCTTCATTGGTGACTGTTATGCCACCTTTGGCTGGAGGAGGAGGGTACACCATTAATCTGGAAGACAAACACCACACTGTAATGTCACACTGTAGCAGCATTACCACTAATGTCCACTGGGTGCCGCTGTGTCCTGTCCTGGCTCTGTTGCAGCTTCACTGTTTTAGACGGCATTTAACATTTGAGAACTTTAGCTTCTTCTTGTGAAAAAAAACATGGTTATATTTCCCAAAGTAAGGTATGAGTAAAATTATCACTTTTTTATATGGACTCTGGTACAGTATGAGCACAACTGTGGAGACGATTCGAACGACAGCAGCCTCGCAGGCGACAGAAGAGTCACTCACTTGACGATTGGTCCGGAGAAGGTGGGCTGCAGGTCTGTCATGTCCTCGTCTTCCTCTTCAAAGTAGGTGCCGGTTTGCTGGCGGGTGGCCATGCGTGTGCGTGCGGGCATGGTGACCGGGGTCACCGGGGCCACCTGCGTGACCTGCGCTACCTTGCTGACTGGGGTGACCTTGGTAACCGGGGAGACTTGGGCGATTTTGGGAGGGGCTTGTATTGGCTTCTCCTGCACAGAGGGATGGGTGTTCGTCATGAGCAAGAAAATAAAACTTACAAAGACAACAACTCATTTCAGCTATAAACAGCCACTCTAGGAATTCACAAATTTAGTTGGTTTTTTTTTTCCAAATTCCAACAAATGTTCCCACCAAAACTGGACAAAGTGGAACAATGTGAACCAATTTTACCAATCGCCACAGTTTTCCATGTAAAAATCATCAAATTCATCAGCTCTTTTTTTTAAAATCAGTCAAATAAAAACCAGCCCTCAATCTCCACAAACAAACTGTGTTGTAACTACGGCAAAGAAACTTTCTCTCCCCAGAACTTGTCTTCTCAGGCAGTGCTTTCCCCAGAGAATCACTCCAACCAACCTCCCAAGTTACAGTTAATACCTAAAATTAACTATTTGTTGAATGGAGCTTGGTGGCAGCGCTGCACGGTATGATATGACCATACTCTAAGCTTACCTTACAGACTAAATTCAGGGGGAGAAAAGTTACAGAAGGCCATTAAACGTCCTTGCTAGCTAACTATACAGGCTAGCAGCTACTGATGAGATCTTAAAAATTCCCAAACTCTGACTTTTTACACTTTTAAGAACTTATATTAGGATTATCACCAAGTTTTTTAACTGTTAAATTTTTTGGTTTTACACATTACCACATTTTACTGTAAAATAACAAAAAAACACCAGAACTGTAACACTCTGTTTTCAAACAGTGACAGTTGCTAATCAGGAGATTTGAAAAGATTTGTCTATTAATCGATAGTCAGAATATTCATTTTGATAATCAATAAATCATTGAAGTCATTTATCAAGCAGTATAAACAAACACTGTCTGGATCTGGCTTTTCAAATATGAGCTTTTTCTGTTTTATATTATAAATTGAACATGTTTGGGTCAACAAAACAAGACATTCGAACACAACATCTTGGAGAAATCTTGCTGGGCATTTTCTGACATTTTAGAGACTAAACGATTAATTGAAAAATAATTAATTGCAGTCCTATTGATCGGTACCGCTGGCTGAACACGGCCCAGTGTGTCCTTGTTACGCTCACCTTCTCCTCCTTCTGTTTGGTGGCCTTGTTGTAGTTGACCAGCCGGATGTTGGCCTCCTCGAAGGGCAGCTTGGCGGGGAAGTCGCTGAGGTTGTTGGTCCTGCCGATCTCGCCCAGGATGTCCTCCAGGATCATCTGCTCCTTCATCGCCAGGCCGTTCTCGAAGATCAGAACAATGTACTTCTCATCCGACTCTGACGGACGAGAGTGACGCTCTTTTAGTTTTGCACATTTTATTGGGTAATTATTGTAAATACAATAACTCATAATAACAAAGCAAAAGCACATAGACTGTTTTGCTAATTTATAAAAAAATCAATAACTGAAATCTCTCATTTATATTAATATTCAGACTCTTTGCTACGACACTCCAGTTTCATCCTGCTTGCTTTGATTTCACCTGATTTATCTCTATAATATCTCTCTATATAATAAATTCTTAATGCTACATGGAGTACTTTCATGATCATTTTCTGCTTGAGTGGACTGCAGTTAATCAGGATTGTGAAGTTGGCAGAATATGAAGAATGAGAGCAGGATATTAACTGTACGGGACATGAAGTCCAGTTATCTTCAGTCGAGCAGAAAGGAGGAACTAACTCTGCTCTGTGTGAATTAACTGTGTGCAGCATGAAAAAGTACAAAATAAAACATCTAGTAAGTTCAGTTTATTATATTTAAGATCATAAACTCCTCAGTCTGGTTGTTTCATCATCTCTTCTACAGAAAACATGTGAAGCTTCTTAATGCGATAAAGCTGAGCTTTAACAAACACAGCTCTGACATATCGGCCCTGCTGATACAGCAGTGTGAGTTAACAGAATTTAATGTGCGTTGGTTTTGAGAGGAATTAAGACGCCATAGCTATGGTTGTAATTGATTCGATGTGATTACTGCACATTTTGTAGCCGTTTTCGTTTCAACAAATAGGAAAATTCGAATATTTACGGCTAATTCTCACTGAAACTTCAAAGCCCCAAAAAATTGTATCCGGGAAAGCCCTAAAAATAAGTTGATCTAGTTCAAAGATGACTTCATTTAGTCAAGGTTCAAAATAAAGTCAGGAAAAGCTGAATTTCTCTCACAGGATAGAAGCATTTTAGTATTAATCATGTTCATATCTATCATATCAGTTTTCTAAATCACACAATTACAGCTGGCTTTTATTAATTAAGACACTTTTAAGAAAAAGCATCACGGTGTAAAAGAGTTAATCAAGAGGAAAACACAGTATGTTTGCAGGTGTACAGAGGGATGGATGTGTATTTATACTGTGTTCGTGTAGTTTTGTACTCACGGTCCCCGGAGCAGTCGTACCACTGCGCCCCCCCCTCCTTGGACATGTTGAGTTGCGTGCGCAGGCGGACGCACTCCGCCGGAGTCGTCTGGAAGAACAGGACCGGAAGTTTCCGGACGTTGCACCACTCGCAGCTGATCAGCTCCGACGCCTGAAGACAAACCTGCTCGATGCTGCCGCGCTCCGGGCCTGACCCCACACACACACACACACACATTACAAAAAGACACTGATACTTGCATACACAGTAATTAAGTTTTATTGTCCCTCTGCAGATGAATGCAGTCATGCAGAAGGATGATCTCACGCGTACTGAAGTCGCAGCATGTGTGTGAATAATCTGTGATGCCAAATATATGATTTTATTTTCCAGCAATGACTTAAGAGTAACAAAAACACAAAAAGTCACATTGGCTGTATTTTTAAGCTTCCACATGAATCGGTTAGGTTTAAAGTGACAACATTAGGAGTCACATGTTGCTGCTTCTGGTGGTTCAGATCTCTCGCTGGTGTTTTTGCATATTTCCAGGACACAAAGCTGCCACAGGTGTGACTGAACTACAGTGAGCAGACAGCAGCCACGACTGTGGTGCCATCCCTCTCCACTGAGGTCTGATCCAACAGCTGTCTGCACACACAGCTTTATTTCTACTGCGGCTTCATACCTTCAGTTTCCAGCTGGATGTGATCGAGGGAAAACTGAAAAGACAAAAAAACAAAAAGGATGTAATTTATCATTTCTGTTCCATTCATCTTTTCAAAAGTCCCGTTTTTTTCTGGACTCGAATCGCTTGACTGGATTCTGAAGATTCTGGTTTGTATTCTGTCTTCTTCTTCTTCTGGCAACACAACTTCACCAGGAGCCCTTTCCATAAGTTATTTCCTCTTAATATACCACTCCAGCAAATACCACAGTTGTAACCGTGCTGTATTTATTCTTAAATAATGTCCAAGGTCTTGATTTCCCTCCATTTAAGAGAGATCCAGGGTTTTAAAACAGATTATACTAGCCTGTATTTTAAGTATCTGTATTTTTTAAGGTTTAGACATGATCATATTTCATCCAGCAGCCTCCCCGTTTAGCGTCTTTGTTTGCTGTTTGCTGCTGTTAATAATAAAAACTCTAAACTCAAATCAATTTCACAATAAAAGCCCGCTGGCAGTTCAGAGAACATAATCCCCTCACTTCCCTGTGAGGCTTTAATTGTGAAACATCTGAAGGAAGTGATGAAGTCGAGTCAATCAATTAACTAGTGAGTGACAGCAGTATTTATAGTTTTATTGCTCATTTATTTTTATTTTCTTGTCATGAGTGCCACAGTGAAAACGTACATTATGCTGAATTTACCAAATGATCACGCAGGTCTTATTTTAGAATAATTTAAGAAGTGAAATAAATCAGAGAATATTTAGTAAACAAATTAAACATGAAACTGTGTATGTATACAGCACTGGAAAACATACTTTTCTACACACTCTTTGAGACACTAAAATCTACATGGCGGCCATATTTCAACTTGAAAGAAACCAAAGTACTCACGACGACAGGCTTCGTCACCATCCTGCGTAGAGTTCCTACTCTTACGCTCCGACACTCCAGAATGATGCTGTCACACTTACTGGACATGACCTTGGGCTTCTTCGTCCTGGGTGAAAACTCCGGGGGCTGATTTCCAAACTGCAAAATTACAAAAAGGCAAAATAAGTGCTTTGTGGATGCATGAGGATCACTGCACATTCAGCTGTAATCCTTGTTTTTCTTCCTTGGTCTTTTTATCTCTAGTGTTTCTTGTTTGGAAATTGTGTTTTCTTCTTTATTTCAATATTTTATTTATTATTTATATCTGTAAATCTGTGGCAAGCGTATAGAGTTGTCTTTAATTTCAATGTTGGGTGGGTTCCAAGTCCTCAGGGTTTTTTTCATCCCACCTGTGAATTTTCTGATGTTACTGTAGGATTCTTTTCTTTTACTATATGCACAGAATAAAGATCTAAAGTGTAGTTTAGACAGAAAACGATTCCCCCTCCTCTGTGGCTCAGCAGTAATGGATGAATGAGTCAGAGTTTCCATTCCCAGTAAGCTCACTAAACACTGATGCACTGAAGGCACTCTCAGTGAAAGGGTGCATCAGATATATCAAGCCTCACATCATTTTAGGTTTCTTTGTTTTGCGTAGAAAAAGAAAAAGCCTGCAGACTTTCAGTTACTGCAGCACCTGCTGGCCTAGATTACACTGGGAATGTCAACCAGAACACACACACACACACACACACACACACACACACACACACACACACACACGTTACTCCTTTCATTTTACCAGACTGCTGCCAAATGTGACTCACACAACAATCTAGAGACTCTCAAACACATCATCTTATTTCTTCAGATATCCTAAAATGGGGAAAATGTGAACAGAATGAAATTAAAGAATAAAATGATTAGCAAGTAAAATTATGTTTTGTTTCGTTTCTTTCTTTATGTTTTAGTGTGTGAGCAACATCAGCTAGTGAAGTTCTGCTAACTTTGTGACTAATACATTTCATTTCCTACAGCTGCTTCACAATAAAAGCCTCCCCACTGGGTCGCCGGTGGAGAGCTTTTAATGTGAAGGAGGAACAGGCAGGAAATGCTCCGTTTGCACCAGTAGTAGTTAACAGTAAAATAAGGCTGATATCTGAAGGTTTAAACAGGTAGAATTAGACTAATTTATTATGATGAGGAACATGAAATAAACATGTAAGTATCATCTTTTCTATTATAACAGCATTAAACACATCTTTGTCTCCTGCTGGTAGCGTTTGAGGTTTGAGAACTTGTGTGAAATGTTTCCCCTTTGATGGCAAACTAAGAAGATACACTGAAAACTGTTTACATCCCAAAAACTCACTTTTTAAAATGTGGGCTACGGCCCTTTTTAAGGTAGCTTTGACCTCCTGGTGTTAGTCGGCTACCGAGTCTCACCTGATCTTTCATCCGGCCTCTCCGTGGTATCGTGATCTTCATGTTGACGTCTTCAAAGAATTCGGCGTTCAGCTCCTCCTGCTCCCCGGCGCTCTTCACTGCAGCCTCCACTCGGCCTCCGGAGGGCGCCGGCGAGGAGTGAGCGGAGTCTGCGGGTCGGGGGGAAACGCTGTCCAGCCTGTTGACGCTTCCTGTGCTGGCGTTGTCGGCCTCCTCCTCCTCGTCGTCGCTGGACAGGACGACTGCGGAGGGAACATCAGACAACTTTTAAATCTGATTGGCTGTAGTCTTTTTACTTTTACCTGAAACATGTCGATATATTTCAGTGAAATTATTTTTGTTGCAGATCCATTTCCACGTGTGGATCCAGAAATATTTCAGGATCCAGGTTTGCCAAATGGGGTATATTTCGGAACATCTTTGCCATTTTCTCATTAACTACTGCCCTTAAGCCGACTTTAAGATCATTAAAACCTACAAACACAGCCCACACACATTTGTCCTACATAATTAATAAATAAATAAATAGTTGCAAATTTTGAATACCTGGATCTTTAACCCCCTATCAGAGGCCTTTGGATCCAGATTAAGATATTCAGAGGTTTTATTATTATTTCAATAACGACACTAGAGGTGGGCGACATGACGATAATATAAAGAGAGATTTTGGTTGTATCAGACTATTGTGGACAAAGTTGTAAATCAATGATCAAAAGGTCCTTCTGAATGACTGCTGGACGAGCTGTTATCCATCAACACACAGACATGAAGAAGAAAAGTTTGAGCAGATTTTAATTAAATCTGGTGGGATGTTAGTCCACGAGCAAGTGATCCGGTCCCCGAATCCCTTTCCAGATGTGTAGCCTGAGGTTTCTTAACATTGTGAGATCGATTATTTATTTTTGAACATCTTTTGAACCACTTTCTCATAAAATACTGTTACGTAGTGTTACTTTTTTTCTTTTTTGTAATCCACCTGTGCATTTTCATGCAGATTTGAGGTCTTATTACACTAAATCCAACAGAAAAGTGTCGTCCATAATCCCTTAAAAAATGTCTGATTTTTACACACATGATGCTTTGACATCCCATCAAAGGCTTTTAGATCCACACGTGTTTTATTATTTAAATAACGGCAGCCTCTGAGCGCTTCCTGCTTCTTTTTCGTGGTCTTATTTTGTATTTCTCTCTTACATTCCTTTTTTATCTGGTAGAGAGTGATCTTTTGGAGGGCAGCGTGCTTTGAACATGTTGTATATGTGACACTGCTGGAATCTACCTGCCTCTGTGTTGTGTTTGCTTTTCCTACAGCAGTGACGTCTGTTCGGTGGTGTGAGGTTTGTTTGTGTTGTTTTATGCCTGCAGTGAAAGAAGGTTCCACTAAGAAGCTGAGAAGTTTGTGCCAAAGTCCAGACTTTCTGCCAGACTTTCCTCATGTAGAAGATTTTGATTTGTTGTTATAATTTATACCCAAAAAAACCACACACCTGTAAACGTGATCATATCCAGACAAGTCTTCACACAAACCCCAACAAAGATAAGGATGATAAAGAACGTGTATCTACAGCTTTAAGTGCAAAAATGTACAGATTAAAGAAGAAATAATTTTGCAGGAATTTGTTCTGCTTTACACTCAAGGGGCTTGAATGCATTTGGGAATACATTATCTCACTGAAACACTGCTGAGATTGCAGCGTTTACTGAGGTTCTTTACTTGCACTGGTGGAATAATTACTGTATATTCCTTCTATTAGTCCTTGAAAGCGGCGCAGATGAAACTAAATTAAAAAAGCCGTCAGACAGGCGGTGGAGTGTCAGATTAAAACCCGACAGGTTGTCAGAAGATCTCCGCAGTTTCATCTCTGCTCGCGCTGTAGCAATTTACAGCATCACCGGTTGATGTGAAGCCTCTGACAGTGACGTCTGTCTTCATTTAGCAGAACACAGGAGCTCACACTGCTCTCCCCTCGCTGCTTTTAGTCTGGACACTGAGGAGGAATCTGACTTCGATGTTACAGGAGAAAAAGACTGAGGGAGTGATGACATTTCCGTCACGATGAACGCTGGTGGGAAGGAGCGAAGTAAAGTTACTCAAATAGCGTGCTGCAGTTTTGAGGTGCTTTACTTCTCATTTTGAGAAACTTTTCCTCCACTGCACCCTTACATTTCTTACAATTTCAGCCATTTTTACATCATGAATGACAACAAAATTAAAAGATTTTAATCCTTTTTTTTAATAGAAACCCTGAAACCATTCAGTCTGACTGCAGCCATCAGAGTGAGACCCTCATCCTACCGACTGGGGGAGCACCATGAGATCAATAAGCTCCGTTTACTCTCCCTCTCTCTATTCAACTTCTATTTTTATCTTCACACCTCTCTTATCTACCCTATTATTTTCTCGCTGCATTTTTCGAATTGGTCCCGGCGTTAGGAGGTAGGCCGTTGTTGCGGCCTTGTTCATCTGGCTACTAGCTTAGCTTTGAGCCATCAGCTAACGTTCTGTTTCCTTCTGCAGCACAACTGTTTGCGATAACTGAGCCACCTGTGCAGATAAGAGTGTCTAGATTTTAGAGAGATGTGTCCATGAGTTAGAAGAAATTTGCTGCTATAGGTGTTACAGGCACTCCAGATAACTTTAACCCAAGGCCTGATAGCAGGACAACTGGTGGCAATGATGATGATGATGATGATGGTAGGTTTATTCTGCTTCTGTAAGTGTAGATAACTGGCCTTCTTTCTGGGGCCGCTGTGAGGGTTGCCACTATTTTATCCAGGAATATAGATGGGTGTTAAGTTTGACACTACGGACTTAGAGCATGGTGGGTGTCAGGTGTTTAGAGAGCCTATAGATCTATATATCTAGTGCAGGTTTGGAGTTCAGGGCCTCATCAGAGAACTTACTGCCTCTGGGTAACAAACCACATGAAAAGTCTAAATGTTTCCTTCTTCATCAGCACATCTTTTTACTCACTGGGGTCGTTGAGCTCGTGCTGCCGAGCTGCCGCCATCCTCTTCCCTTTGGGCGGGTTTCTGGCTCCGCAGCAGCTCGACGTCCCGGCTAACAGGGGGGACCTGCCGTTGTTCAGAGGCAGCAGGGTTCCCCTGGTGCTCGAGATCCGTATCGGCAGAGTCTCCCCGCGGGGCGCCCTCATGGTCGTAGCCGGTTTGTAGAAGTTCTGTTGCAAGCTGTTTGGTCCAGGCGAGGAGGGCTGGGATCGGATGGGGGGTCGGGGGGTCGGGGACGACAACGCGGCCTGCTGACAGGGCAGCAGAGCCGAACCGTTCCCGCAGGTCTGACACTTGCTGCTGTCGTCGCTCGGCTTGTTGCACTTCACGCACACTGCCTGGTAGACGGTCGGCCGGAGAGGCTGCCAAGAAAAAGGCTTGTTAAAGCTGAAAAACCTTGACTTATTATCACCTTCTAAATGTGTTAATTCAGCGATCAAAGCCACACAGAACAACAGTCTCATCTCATTTGTAGTTGCTTTTTGTGATCGCCTGAAAAAAATCTAACTACGGTAGAAGCTGCAGTGACAAACTGACTTCCTGTAATGATGCTTTTCAGTCACACTGTCGGCCTGTCTCTGAAGGTCACTGGCTGATCACAGCATGTTCCGTCCCGGAGAATGGCTGAATATGAAGCACTACAGGCTCTGGATTAATCCTCACATCTACAGCAGCTCTGTGTCTGTGAGCGGCTCCAGCTGCAGGGAGTTAGAGAGAGTTATGCTGGAGAGGACGTGAGGACAGACTGGTGAGAGGACGGCGGCGGACAGGCAGAGCGCTCGTACATCAGCCCGAGCCCACTGAGCAGCTGCACCGCACAGATCTCACGTTCAAAGATGGCTAACTTTACATGATCAACTCTCACCATCTCAAGTGTGCAGTTCACAGGATTTCTGGGTAATGAAGTGCTGCTGCTGCGTCTTACCTCTGCCGCTTTGAGCTGTGAAGGGAAACTACAGCAGTCCTTCAACGGCTTCCTCTTCTGCTGGATGCGGCGCTTTATGTTCAGGTTGTCCTCATCTGAAAGGTTAAAGACAAAGTCACTCGTTTATTGATCTTATTTCATCTTTAAATAACTAATTTAATAGATTATTTTTAGGATTGATTCATACAGTCCAACTCAGAAAGCACAAACCTCCACCAAGGCTTCACAATCCTCTAAATCTGTTATTTTATAGACATTTAGATTTTTTTTATTTTGCATTTGGATCAAATGAGCAACAAAATACTGGTATATGTAGTCACATGCCAGACCTTTTTTCCTTTTTAAGTAAGTGATTCAACAGAAAAACCCTTTAATTTTTTCAGTGATCGATGCAGAGTGAAGACGCCAGGAACAGAGTAATAGTTATTAAATACTAACAGTAATAGAACTTGTTTAAAACTCTGATAGCCGATATGTTTTTGTTCAATTTTAACAGAAGCGTTTTTAATAAATATCTCGTAATATCAGCTGACCAGGGATTACATTTGGTTTCAGCAGTGTGGGAGACACAATGAATTTAGAAGTTCTCATATCTAATCTATTTATCTATCTAATATTACCTGAGACCGACTGATTATTCCAAAAAATACATGCAGAGCAGGTGGAACTATTTTTTTCAGCCCTGAGTCTTGCCTGCAGTCTTCCTTTCAGGGTGCATACAGTAGGGCTGCTCGATTATGGCAAAAATCATAATCACGATTATTTTGGTGAATATTGAGATCACGATTATTTAACATGATTATTCACTGACTTTGGAAACATCATGAATTTATTGAAAACAGTGGATTTTCTTGAACTTTAAGTGCTGCGGTGGAAGAAGTGGAAAGAGCTTTACTTCTCTCTGTTGTTTGTTCCTTTATTGTTTCTCATAGAGACCGCTTTGTGACTGAATTTCAGATGATTAAACTAATTGGTGGTGTTGCCTTGTGGTGCAGACACAGCACAGTATTTGCAGTATTGTCAGCCTGGCTGAGAGTGAGTTTGAGCTTTCAGGGAGGAGACAAAGCACGCCACTGTAAAGGAAAGGGGTGCGCTGGATTTATAACGCAAGAGCACAATAATCGCTTTATCTCGAACATCTTGTTTTCATAATCATTGGAAGCCAAAATTGTAATTGAAAATAAAATTTGATTAATCGCCCAGCCCTAGCGTACAGTCCCTAAAACCTCAAGCAAGAAGACAGGGCAGCGTGTACGTAACCTGAGAGGCACAACCCAGGGCAAAATAGTCTGAAAAGCTGCATTAGCCAGCATGAGACTGTATCAGTTAGGAATCTAAACATCTGCATACACTATGTGACGTTATCAGCCTGTTATTTTGAGCACCAGTGCTTCAGTGACCATCAACACAAGGACACTCTTTGTTTTAACCTCTCTGAGCCAGCCCGGCCCTTTCACTCACATTTTTCTTCTAAATTAAAAAACTGCTTTAGGAGCCGTTCTCCTCCAAGGTCACCTTTATTTTCCTTTTTTTTTTCTCGATTATTTCCATATTTGGGGAGTTGTTTCGGTTGGAGAACCTTTATTAGCAGAGCAAGTGTTTCCTAAGCTCTCCTCCCTCGGCCAGGAGCTTTGAGGATTAACGTGGGAGGCCTGAGATCTCCTCCTCTGCTGGCAGGAGGCAGGGAGGAGGTTCAGCCCAGATCTGCAGCCCTGCAGACGCTGCTGGCTGTCTCTCTCACACACACACACACACACGCACACACACACACACACCCCATCACATGCACGACCAGCTCACACACAAACACTTTCCACAAATACAAAAGATACTTATCTGTGCTCATCCTGCACACACACAAACACACACACACACACACACACACACACACACACACTCTCTTCTCACAGATGCTGCATACAGACACCAAAGCCACACACACACACACACACACACACACACACACACACACTATACAGTCCTCTCCTTCCAGTGAGAGGAACACAGTGTGCCCATCGAAATTCAACACCAGCTATCTGCCTGTAACTCACCCCCCCCCTCACCCCCCCCCCTCCTCAGAAACAGCTTGAGATTGAGTTTTTAAAAACATCCTGTGTGATGTGTGTGGTGAGCTGTGAACTCTACCTGGGATCTCTGGACAGGTGAGGACGATGCTGTCCACCTCCACAGCTTGCTGTGTGGTGGAGAAGTCGTTTCTGCAGGAGGGAAAAAGAACAGCGTGGTCTGTGAAATCACTGCATAAAACATGTTTCACATACAACAGCAACTGAGGCCAGCTTTTTGCCACACTGGCAGCCTAACTTCAAGGAGCTTTCAATGACTTTCAAGGTTTTCAAATTGTGTATTTATTGTGATAAGACATGAGAAGTTTTTAAATTATTTCTTGCCTCTTGTCTGATGGCAAGACTTTTTGCTTCCAAATCAACAAACTTTTAAGGATTTTAAAGAATTTTAAATACTTAAAAACACACCAACTGCTTCCAAACTGCTAGTTAAATGGATAAATTCAGCCACATCTGTTTGGCTAGTGGTATTCTATATGTTTCTTAATGTCAACAAATCTCATGAAAAGACCAAAACCAACATTGTGTCAGTCCGTCTAATACTGTCTCACTTCCTGTCTGTGGCTCTCAGCTCCAAGCCCATTGGTTCCTACTGAAGACGTAAATCTTTTAAAAACACAAATATGTAGTTTTATGTTTTAAAAAAAGGCTCAGTAATTTCCTCAAACAGCTGCTCACTGTAGTTTTTATCAAACAAACAGGAGGAAATAATGCATTTGTTGGGGACTATTTTCAGCAGCGGATGAATCCACATTTGGTGCTCTGTCTTTTTATGAGATTTGTTGCCAATAAGACAAATATAGAATATCTCCAGACTTGTCCTTTAAATGAAAAGGAGTTTAAAATGATTGTATTTCTACAAATGTAACATTTGTTAATCTATCAATTCACAGTCACGTTTTGTTATGAAATGCAGCATGAGGGGGCGCTGGTGTAAACAGCAGATCTGGGTCAAAGGTCAGTGGATGGATGCAAGGTGACAGAGATCACAGCCAGGGAGCTACACATATTTCACCACAGCAAGCCGAGGCCGGCTAATCATCAGCCAGACTGCAGCGATAAGTCGAACGTCTAAAACTGCTGAATAACACGCAGCGTCTCACTGCTGCCTGAACAACTAATTTTGTTGTTGTTGTTTTACTCACATTTAAATCTTAGAACTCATAGAAATGTTCTTTTATTTAGTATTTTTAATAAAAGATTGAAAGTACAATGCAACATGTCCTCTATGTATACAACAATAAGCCTTCTAATGAATCTTGAATAATCAGGAGCTGCAGCTCCACTGAGGCTGGAACAGATATGAATCAGTTATGAGGCGCTGCAGTTTTTGTTAGTGTGAATGCAACCTGAGTGGAAAAGCTTTTTCATGTTTTCAGTGCTGTTATGGTACCGAGACAGGGTGGCAGGAGTTCTGCTGGAAGAACATGATACAATATTCTGTGACTCCAAAAACTGAAATCTATACAAAGGCCTTCTCTGGGACAAAAGCAACGCTGGAGACAGTAAAATAATAATGTCTGACCATTTGTATATATTCTGCTCCTGGTTTGCACACGTTTTATCAATGCTAGCACACTGTTTTATCTCAAACGTCTTATATTATTGTTATGTGTTATATTATTGTTATGCGTTATATTATTGTTGGGTTTTTATTCCATTTTATTTTTGTATTACATGTAATTTTAAATTGTCTGATTTTATTTGCCTCTTGAAATGTTTTAATCCTGGTTCCACCATGTAAAGCACTTTGTAACTTTATTTTGAAAAGTGCAGTATAAGAAAAGTATTATTATAATAAACTTAAGGCCCAGGATGAATCTCTCTTTAAAATACTTTTGGCAGCTATCACAAAGAGAAGCTGCAGACAAACCCTCCAACAAAAGGACAACTGGAACGCAACTTCCAATGAAATAAAGGTCAATTTGTCTTTATCTACAGGATGTAATCTATTACATTATGTCACTGAAAGACCCTGTTCCTGTACAAGAACTACAAACACTAAAAACAAACAAACAAATCCTAAAAATACTGGCTTCAGGCTCAGTTCACAGCTGAAGGAAAATAAAAAGAAGTGTTAGCAGTGAGGTTTGGGCTGAGCCTGAATGCATCACACCGGTTTGGGCTGGAGCCGACATTTCCAGTTATGGTTACTGTACAAACAGTGACAGGGAAAGATGTATGATGTATGGTGATCCTGCCTCCATGTGTAGTTACTCTTACTATGCAAGTATCAGCACTGGAAGTCAGCATCTGGTTCTACTAACACTCTGTTAATGTAACATTTAGGCAGCATTACTGCCATTCACTTCCTCATGCAGGAGGTTTTTGTCACAGTCATGCATAAGCTGCAATTTACACAAGAAACAAGAAAGGAAAATGAAACCAAACACTGACAACGTATCGCTCAACAGAGATGTTATAATAAATGAGAATGTACGATGGGGACATGAATAAAGCGTGAAATGAGATCCAGTCTGTTAACAAAGATTCACTCTGCTGGATCAAAGTCTTACCTTTCCTTCAAATCAAGGCTGCTTGAAGATAAAAATTAAAAGAGAGAAACGACTCACTAATGCAATCAGCTCATGTGCCATAATTCAGCAGACTCTGATCTCCCCAGAGGATGAATGTACTTTCATCTATATTAAAGAACATCTTGTGTGCATCAAATATGAACTTAGTCTTATCCAAATTCATGAAAATACACTCTGTCATGCAGTTTCCACTTGTTTAACTCCTTGAAGAATTTCTCACCGAAAGCTGAACAATATGACTAAAGATCTACAAGCTAAAATTCACATGTAATTTTTTGGGCTGCCCCCTAATAGTCGACCAAACCGTTAGTCGATGAGAAGAGTTTTAGAAACCAAGTTTTCATTGGTCGGTTAGTCGCAGCAAAAAAACAAAAACAAAAACAAAACTTCAAACTCCATTCGGGAGCTGCACTTTGTCGTTAGGACCCCGGAGTCAGAATGCAGTAAAATCTCAACACACAGACATGAAACACGTGTTTTCAAATTCAGTGTGACTTACACTTCCCAAGGATATCATTATCCCCAATGTCCATTATGAATAAACGTCCATAAACCAGCTTAGAAATCATAGGAAAAAGAGATGCTCCTTATAATTCCAGAACTTGCCTGAGAATCTTCACATTTTAAGTTTTCTTCAGTATCAAAGTAATCCAGTGATAGCAGTTCCTGTTTCCAATGAACCCATGGATGTAGAGACAGCTAATAGCTAATTTGGCATACTTTAAATGGTGCCAGTTTGCCAAAATGTAAACAAATACAGGCTAAAAAAAAAAAAAAACGGATCAAGTTGCAGCCCACAGCGTAACTCACTGTATCCATGGCAACATTATACTTCCTGTTTACATCCCCTCCCATTATGGTGTAGTTCAAGTGTAGTTCCAAAACTTAGAGAATGATTATCCCCCAAGTAGGAGCTAGTTGTGTCTTTAAAATAATCAAGAATATCAGAGAAGACTTTGCTCAAAATGTCTTCCTGAAAACTGTGAAGTCCGTCTTACCTTTGGACTGGTTTCCTTATTGCAGAGGGCATTTGTGCGTGCTGAAAGTGTCGCCCTTGTAAAACGATTCCTTGTGACGGCGTGGGACTGATGATGAAGTAGTTGGTTCTGCTGGGCATGGGGGAGGATGTTGCTACCGTGAGAGGGCCCTCGCTGCAGGAGAGGAACAGAACCTAAAGTCACTCCACACTGATGTGAACAAAAACCTGTTTACTGCCATTTTACAGTGTAAATATAAGAACATCATACGTAGACTTTACAGGATACAGGAATGTCTAATCACATTTATCATGCTTACATGATCGTAAAGGGAGATCAAACTATTGCAGTAATTATCTACAAGATTAGCTAAAACTATTTTACCCTAAATCCATTTTAAAAAAAGTTCCTCTATAAATGTGCGTTTACCTGCCCTTAATGATTTTCTTTAATTTTATCAAGTCTGGTTACCATCTCATTATTTTATTCTACTTATTATTTATCCATTAATTAATTTATTTATTAATTTTCTACTTCATTACCATATTGATTCATTGTTGATTTTTGACTTTATTAGACTTAAGACAGCCTGTAAATTATTAAGTGTTATATAAATAAAGTTATTATTGTATTTATTTATTTCACATGATGACCAAACAAAAGGCAATTAAAATGGCAAAAAATGGATTACACATTTTGTCAAAGATGAACAAATGAGGTTTATCATCTATATTTTTTATCTATTTCTATAAAAGTCTGCATGTAACCAGAAACAGAATAAACACAATGGTGTAAAAGGAAATTTCAGAATTAGTATTGAAACAAATTCTCTGTCATCCATATAAAAGTGCAGGTAAGAAAAAAAACTGTACAAGCAACAACAAACAAACAATGGTTTCCTACAAAGACCATATTGCACAATCCAGATTTATTATTATTCTATTGTGTGGTGAACGCTGTCGGACAACAAGTCAAACATGATTCTTCTCACAAAAACCATCAGCTTGTGAACTAAAAGCAGAACTGCAGTCATATTTTTCCATATTTCTGACTTGTTTAAAATCACCACAGTGTTTTCATTTCCAAACCACCTGAAAATAATCAGATTCCAGACTTTCAGAGCTGTGAAGTGACCCCTGCCTGCACAGCTGCAGGAGTTCATATAAACCGTACTGTACCTGAGCCGTTTGGGCGTCAGCTTGTTCAGAGGCCTCATGTGATTATTTGACCGGTTTTCATACGTTCTCAAAGGATCAGAGGAAGTGAAGTGCCTAAGAGTGGGAGACTGGGGAGACGACACACACACACACACACACACACACACACACACATTCATAAAAACGGTCATCAGTTAGAGGACACAAGTCTGGAAGTCTGCAGCCACACTAGCTGCTGCTCTGTGTGGCTGCAAAGCTCAAACACAACAGACATCAAATCTGTTGAATAGATGATAAATAAAGAGACAAACTCGCCAATCTGAAGTATTATCAGTGTCACCACACATACAGACATTTGTGGCTGAAACACACAGAAAGTCAAAGTATTAAATATTTAAAGTGGGCAGAGATTGGCTAGCTGCATCACTGCAACACAAAGAAAAAACAAATAACAGGAAATAGCACATATAAACATGTTATGAACTGAAGTTACCGAAAACATGTACATTAACTGCTTAAACTCACTGTAGTTCATCTGTTTTATTCTGACATGAATCCAATCTAGTGTGAATGATATCCTTTACAGAACAACCAGAGGCCAACACCCCACACCGCCTCACAGCCCCCCCCCAGAAAAACAACAGCGACAGCAGCAGCAGCAGCAGCAGCAGCAGCCGCCCCTGAGGCCTCCCGTAGGTCCCCAGCAGGACTGCCGGGGTCCTTCGGGTGCCACAGCTCTGCAGTGCCAGGCGCCAGCCAGGAGTCTTGGCATTGACGGCACCGTCTGCAGGGCTGATCGGAGAGCCCCGCGGCCCTCTGGGAGTCAACAGTACCAGGGGTGAGAGTCAGACAATGAGAGGGAGAGAAGAGAGAGTAGAGTCGAGGGAGAACACCGGTTTACCTTTTTCTCCTCGGGGGAGGTGGGCTGCTGCCTGTCCATCTCCTCCATGCTCACCACGCTCACACTGAGAGGGAAAAAACCCAAAGATACTGTGGTCAGACTCGTGTGTGTGTGTGTGTGTGTGTGTGTACACTCTACGTTAGTACATTTCTACTCAGCATGTTTTATGTTGTTTGATATGTCTGTGTGTGTGTGTGTGTGTGTGTGTGTGTGTGTGTGTGTGTACACTCTACGTTAGTACATTTCTACTCAGCATGTTTTATGTTGTTTGATATGTCTGTGTGTGTGTGTGTGTGTGTGTGTGTGTGTGTGTGTGTACACTCTACGTTAGTACATTTCTACTCAGCATGTTTTATGTTGTTTGATATGTCTGTGTGTGTGTGTGTGTGTGTGTGTGTCAGTGTAGGTATAAAATGACACGTCTGCACAATAAAAGGGGACAAAGTGGATTCTAGGGTTTGACCGATATGGTATTTACATTACTGCATGTTTGTATTCAATAGTTTTAGTGCTGAACGTGCAAACAGCTGATATTTATCTCAACATTTGACCATTTTCACAGTTAAGAATACACAACAGGAGTCTGGCTGGTGCATATATTGTGTCCCTTTAGTCACTGGGGTGCAGAGATTATCAGAAACATGTCGGTATGAAGTTGAATCAACACCTCTCTACAATAGTTTCAACTCAAACTGAACATTATAACCTCCATAAAAGTAGGATTTATTTCAGAGCTGTTGCATTTGACTGCGTTAGTTTTAGCTAGGTGGAAGTGTATGTATATGTTATATATGATAGATCTTCTTCAAAATAACTGATCTGTAAACTTTAAACTTTAAAGAAACTTTTAAACTACCTTCAACCAGATGCAGACTCTATTAGGTAAAACATTTTGACTATCAAACTAACATCAGCCGATGTAAAATCTCAGAAAGTTTTCTTTTTCCTCCGACATTGTGTCACGGTGCTCTGATTAATTATTGGTGTCTGTGTAGTTGCTAGGTGACAGTTTAAACCACCATTTCTCTCATTACAAATGTTTTTTAATTTAACCTTTATTTAACGGGGAGTAAAAGACTCATTGAGATTAAAAATTCAATTTCAAGAGTGTCGTTGCCAAGACAGGCAGGAGCACAAATAATTGCAATTGTTAATGTTATATTTATAGAAACATAATCATTTCCTTATTTATTTAATTTCAGAAAAGGCTGAAAACTTCTAGTGTAATATTCTGCAGGATTTTCGTTGTTTTTGTGTGTTTTGGTTTGTTTGAGTTTGTGTTTTTTAGTTTTAGTTATTTATTAATTTAATTTAACGATTTTTAAAGTAAACAATTCTCTGGAAGACGATGAAGGAAACAATTAAGTATTAAAATATATATATATTCTGCAGGAAACTCTGTATCAGCAAAAATGTCAGACCAAAACATGCAGTACAGAGACGCCAAAAAAGTGTGTGAGGTCATTTAAACAGTATTGACATTAAGTAAGTTATCTATTACAGATGATTGATCATCATGAGAAACTACAACTCTCTAATGAAATGAGTCATTTTACAGCGAGCAGGTTTTTAAGCGAGGACGCATAGAAACGATGACACAGACACATAATTATCCAATAACAATATTGATAATCAATTATCAAACAAAACTACCAAATATTCTCT
Source organism: Macquaria ambigua (assembly GCA_008360985.2). NCBI lineage: Eukaryota > Metazoa > Chordata > Actinopteri > Centrarchiformes > Percichthyidae > Macquaria > Macquaria ambigua. The sequence goes on from VMKM01002029.1 coordinate 70,119, forward strand.
GCTTCCAGCTTCTAAAAAGTGAGGAGCTGCTGCTTTACTCTGTTCACATCATTGTAAATGGAATATCTTTGGGTTTTACACATTTTAACATTTAAAAATACTTCACCTTGGGCTCTGGGGATTTATAATGAGCCTTTTAACTATTTTCTAAATTATTGTATAGACTAATCGATAAATGAAATATTATTAGTTGAAGCCCTAAATGAAGATTAAATGTACAAAAAAGCATTTAAATAATTAAAGAGGCAGGTTGAACTCATTTTCTCTGCATGTGATCAGCAGGAAGCTCTTCTGTCCCGGTGATCAATATTAACTATCAGCCAACATATCGGTCCAACCCTAGCAGACTCCAGCAGAGGAGAGGCTTTACATGCGGGCCACACAGATCTGCATCGCTGGACCAAAAAGGCCAGTGTGTATATATCAGCGGGGACGGGAATAGCCCGCTCATCAGCAGAGGTGTCACCGGGGTCTTTTCCTGTATGTGGAGGGGAAGTGATGCAGTGCAGCGCTGGTGGTGCTGAGAAGGAGGTGCTGGAGAAGTGCTTACTCATGTCTCCTTTCCTCTTCACTGTCACCAGAGAGAGGAAAGCTCCAGTTGTGCTTGTACCCTCCATCTCGCCTGGCCTCTGACCTATCCAGGGCTTGAATTGAATCATAAAACCAGACTCACATCAGTGCAGGGACACAGGGCCGAGACACGGCCATCAAGAAACCACATTTCAGGGCTGATCAGTTCAACTACATGATGTAAACAACGGCTAACAATTAGCAAAGGGACACCTGCTTATTCTGCAAATAATCAACTGCAAAAGCATCATTCTATACATAACAGAAATACACTCATATCACTGCAGTAGTTTGATCATTTCTCTATTCAATTTGATCTTTCTTTTTTCACATTTCATTACTTCAATCATTTCATTCAATTCAATCGGCATGTATGGAGATATTGGTTGGATAATCCCAATATCCCTCTGTAAATAAAGATTATTATTACAACACCAAATATTAGGATTAGTGACATGAGAGTAGGTATAAAAGTACTGTACATGTGTAGAATCGTTCTGTACTTTTTTCACAGTTTTCTACACTTCAGAGCAACTGGAAATTGCATTCAAGTCATTGTCAATATCCAGATTTTCCCCTAGAACCCACAGGGCTGTCAGGGGTCTGATTCCCAACATGGCCTCTAATGCTAAGTGCTCACAGTGCTGCATGACAATAAAGGTATTTTACTATCCTAAGAAAGTAAACTTTGTTTGATTTTATATGTATATTTCTGTGTGCAAAATGTGCAGAATTTGGCATCAAGTTCTGTCCGTTTCAGAGTTTCCGACATACAGAGCGGTTTTGGGACGACTCACACATGTAGATTTGATTCCATCCAATAAGATAATATTTTTTCTTTCCTTTTTATTTATCCTTCTCAAGAGTGTTCAGTGGACATTTAGCTCAGAGTGTGGGTTGATTAAAGCCTGCTGGTGCATTCATGTGCAACTGTTTTGGAATAATGACTTCCCTAAAGTGCCAAAAAGTAATCACCTCCATCATTCTGCAGTAAAGTATAAAGCTGAATTAAACTGCTTTCTATGAGGAATGGTCAAGTGGCGCCCCAAAAAGCCAATCAAACTGGAGGAATAAAGTGAATCTACATCCACCAGCTGATTGTGGGTCCATGTGGAGAGGACCCCCCCCACACACACACACACACAGTGTAAACAAGCCTCACTACAGACTGAGGGAGGGCAGGGAAACTGTACATTTCAAGTGTGATCGTTTTTATTCTTACATGTTGTTGTTGTAATTTTTGAGGAATCTCTGGCACAAGAACTTCCTCCAGGATTAATAAAGTTCTGTCTTATCTTAACGACGTTCCAGTCATTTTTCAAGCAAAGATGCCAAACATGTTCTGATTTAAGCTTCTTAATTTGGGAGGATTTGCTTCTTTGTCTAGCTACATCAGGATTTATCCAGGCACTGTTAGATGTCCCAAATTACCAGTTTAATTTAAATTACTGGACAACTGCCGCTGTCCACTTACTTTATTTTTGTTTCTTTTGTTTATTTTCTTACATGTGCAACTATGTCCATATGTGTGTGTGTGTATATATATATATATATATATATATATATATATATATATGTGTGTACATATGTAATATATGTGTACACACACACACACACACTGCAACGACACTGACACACAAACTATACCTACAATACCTACAATGTTGTTGACGCACAAATCTTTAACGTCGGCTGGATGTTGTTGAGAAGGTTGCAAAAGTTATGGTTTTCCCACGAGGCCCTGGTTTCCTATTTCTTCCCCAAATCAACTGAAATTCGTGACGTGGATATCAAAACCAGCAGCCAATGACAAAACACAAAGCAGAAGATTCAAATGCAGAAGGGTTTCCTTCTTTTACCTTGTCAAACAAAACCTCAGTAGTTAATACATATACTTTATTTTTAAGACGTATTCTCTGCCTCAACAAAACATCCGAGCCAGACTGAGCCCAGTGACCTCACTAACTTCACCTACATAATCATGTTAATGCATGTTATCCATCTGGCGTCAAGCCCAGCAGGTAAACATTAGCTAAACCTCGATCTTACAAGATTCAGTTCCTGTCTTTTCATACATACATGTGGCTAAAATACAGGCCTTAAAAGTCTTTTTCTGTCCCCCCAAACCAAATTCTGAGTACCTAGGCCCATCTTCCTCCCAGCCCTTTTGTGCAGCTGCAGAAGTGGATTAGCAGACACTGAAGAGATGGGACTAGTAGCAGAACAGTCTGAACATTTAGGACAAAAACTGCTGCCTGTTTTTAGTCAATTATCCATTTCAGGGGTTTTTTAAATGTAAAGGAAAAATAATCTTGAAAAGTTCAAAAATCATATATGAGATTATGATCCCAGAGCTCTTCTGCTTCAGTTGGTTCATTCATCTCGTTCAATCTTGCCGGAGCCTAATTGAGTCTGTTCAAATCTCTTCCAGTCAACCCCCAAATCTGCAAGATGCGTGCTTAGTTTGCTCCATTTTCCAGCTTCATAAATCACAACAAATGCCCCGATAATGTTAGTTTAGGTTCCAGCTGAGCTTTAGCACAGTACTCATTTATTTTGTCTGTGGAGGGTGAAACAGTAGAACAATTCCTGCAGGACAAATCTGATGACAGCTACAACTACACAAACACGATTTATCCAAACAGACTGAAGTGAGGGGCGCTTCTGTGCAGCTGAAAGAGGGCTTTGACGCTCACATGATGTTCAAATCTAAAGCGCTTGTTGTCGCTCAAACCTCAGAGGAAATGCAACTCATCCATATATCAAACATGCAGTTAATCCACCAAAAACACATGATTCCTGAAGCAATCCTGGGGCCTGTTTCACCAAATTTGCAACATGGAAGCTGCAATTTGCATAAACCAAAACGAACAACCCATGCTTGTATGCCTTGCAAATTTATCTGCAATTTGCAAATAATCATTTGGGAAACCTGATGCCGCCACCATGTAAATATCGCTTTTGTGAAACGAGGCCCTGCAAGAAAAGAGTCTTCAATGACACTTTATTGCAGCCAGGGAGGTGTCCTTTTAAAAAAGGCCTGAGTATTAAAAACTGCCAAGTACAGAAAGTTGGCATTGAATGTCAAAAATTATCAAATTAATAATCTTGTTAACTTTCTCTCTCAGATAGTAATTTAAATCACAATATTGCCAATTTAAGACGATTATATTCAGACATGTTCTCGTACAACTGCTTGTGTTTAGACAACAGTTAAGAATATTTAACATTTGAGGACTTGCTGGTATTACTCTATATATTTTTTATTATTTTCAACAAATCCCAGAAAAGACCGAAACCAGCAATGTGTCTCTCAAAACTTTCTGACTTCCTGTCTGTGGATCTCAGCTCCAAGCCCATTGGTTGCTTCTGAAATCTTTAAAAGTAGCTCACAAATATGCATTTCATTTTTTTAAACACTTCAGTAATTTCCTAAAACAGCTGCTCACTGTAGTTTCTATCAAACAAACAGGAGGAAATAGTGCATTTGTTGGGGACTATTTTCAGCGGCGGATGAATCCACGTTTGGTGCTCTAGTGAGTATTTGGGGCAGCAGGACGGTGTGTGTGTGGGACTGAGTCCAGATAAACTCCAGTGTGTGTGTTGATGGTGATGAAGGAACAACAGTGAGGCTCACTGATGAGTTTTTAATACTTTTGGGAGCAGCAATGGAGCTCTGTGGCTCAGAGGAAAATTCTATATCTCCAGGATGACCCTTTAAATGAAAAGGTGTTTAAAAAATGATTTTTTTTCTCCAGGAAAGGTACTGTTTTACTGTATTAGTACTACAAATTTAAAACAAATGCCCAGCCTCACTTCTTATACAATTTTAAAACATACCTTTAGGTCTGGTTTGTGAGGAGACGTTGGGGGCTTGTTTGCTTAACAACACCTGACTGACTCTGTTTTAACTGTCCATTAAAGTATATTGTTACAGCCCTGCAGGTGAGCCCCTCACCAAGATGTTTTTAAAGATGTTTTCATTTTATTTGTGTTTTTTAAGTGTAAAGCCTCTAAATTTAAAATGTAAACTGGCAGACAAGTGAAGACCACCATCTGTAATGACACAGTAACAGCATGAAACACTGGGAACATTACTGTTTACAATTTTTGACTATTAATGTTAGCCTGCTAATATTTGAAGCTAGGAAGTTAGCAGGCTAGTTTTGAAGCTATATCAGCTGGCTGGGTGTCAGAACAAACTCGACATGTTTTTTATGTTTATTATTTAAGTGTTCATGTATTTTATTGCGTTGTAGAAACGTTATGTGGTAGCTGAAAGCCTAGCAAAAGGAAGGAAGGCCTGTCTCCGCTATCGCTACATCCAGCTCCCACACTGCAGATCCTGCTAACGTCAGCGCTAGCTAACGGTGCTAGCTTAAGCTTTCAAGCCCAGATTCAGCTTAAAAATCCACCGGACCGGACCGCCGAGCCGGTGTGTCGTCTTCCCCTCCAGGCCCAACGATTTGACACTGTCACCGGCCTGGCAGCCGCTGTTTCACCCCGGCTAGCTGAGGATGTCACAACAGCAAGCCTCATGAGGCTAACGTTAGCCACCTAGCCGACTGTGCACCCGCTCTGGATCCACACATATTTTGGACCGATTATGTGTGACACCAGAGGACCCAAAATCTGCCTCGGCAAGCAGGAATCCTGGCACTGTGTGCGGGTAAAATGGCTGCTGGTGGACCGGAGGAGCGGAGCGGAGTGTCACAGCTTACCTTCAAAGAAAAGGCGTCTATTGTGGGCCATGTTTATTCCATGATCCTCCTCAGATGATGATAGTGTAGCTCATCAGCGACCTAGGGCAGCAGATCGGCTCTATGTAGCTGCCTGACTGCTGCTCCGACCCGCTGACAGGAAAGTTACCCGCCATGCTGCCGGAAGTCAAAGAGCTTTGACTTCAAAAGAAAAGTTGCTTTTTTCACTACTGTGACAACAAAATAACCAGAATCCTTTACTTTAGTAAAAGTACTGTAAAAATACTCTGTTACAAGTAAAAGTCCTGCATGAACTAAAAGTATTAAAAGTAGAAACATGTCTGCTGTGATTGTATATACTATTATATGTTCATTAGATTATTATTACTAATACATTCATACAAAAGCAGGATTTTACTGTTGCAGTTGATTGAGGTGGAGCTCGTTTTTTAACTCTTGTATCAGACTGCAACTAATGATTCTTTTCATTATGGATTAACCTGCTGATTATTTTCTCCATTAATCGACTGATTGATTGGATTGTAAAAAATCCTGAAAATAGTGAGAAATGCCGTCACAGTTACCCAGAGCCCAAAGTGACTCCTTCACAATGCTTGTTTCTGTCCGACCAACAGTCCAAACCTGAATTATTAACAACATTAAAAGGAAAAGCAGCAAATCTTCACATCTGAGAAGCTCAAGTACTGTACTTAAGCACAGTTTTCATGTAACATGAGTATTTCCATTTTAAGCTACTTTATTCTTCTACTCCACTACATTTCAGAGTGGAATATTGTACTTTTTCCTTCACTACATTTATCTGACAGCTTTTGTTACTTTTCAGATTAAAATTGTACACAGAAAACTTTTCTTGAGTTTCTAAAATTATTTATTGTTAAAGGGTTAAACTACCAAATAGTAACGTATGTACAGTATGGTTGTTAAAATTAGCTACAACAATAGTAATGTTACAGTAATAGCAAGAGGCCAATTTGTTGCCTAATGAGTACTTTTACTTTTGATACTTCAAGTACTTTTTGTTGCTAATATTTTTATACTTGTACTTAAGTACAATTTTGAATGCAGGACTTTTACTTCTAACTTGTTAGTTGAGTATTTTTAGTGTGATATTGTTACTTTTACTTAAATAAAAGATGTGAAAACGTCTTCCACCACTGATTGTCTCTGATACTACCGCTTAAGTAAGCAGTTTGAGCTGTTGCCAGTTTATTAGGTACACCTAACTAGCTAAAACTAATGCAGTCTAACACATCAGTCCTGCAATAAATAAATATCAGTAAATAACAGAAACACCTCTCTGTATAACGCAACACAGTTCAACAGCAGCACAGACTACATCCTCCAAAATGATCATACAGTTGAATCAACACGTCTCTAATACAATAAATACAATACCAGCAGATAGAAGTCTTCTTCTTTTGGTGCTTTCTTTGAGTTTCTTCTGTATTTAACATAATGGCTGCTGTAAGTGGTTTAGCAACACACTGCAAAGAAAACTAAATAACATTATGCAAGTGACGATTTCAGCATATTAAGAGCATCTATACATTCAGACACATAGGAGAATTATCTGAATTATCAAGGCCCAAATAAAATAAATAAATAACAACGAAATTAACTAAAATGTAGTTGGACGTATGACATGCAATTACTTTAAATTTACTGCAGATTCCCGCTAACACACAGCATATTACTTACTCTGTTGTCGACTGAACCAAACCAAGCGTAACCATACTCTTCGTTTTATTTTGAAGTTTTTTTCCGGAAGTCCAACGTTGTAATTTGGGTGTTTTTGGTAGCCTGCTAACCTACACAGCTCTGTGCACGAGCCTGGAGTTTGTATATGTCAACTTTTCTGTGCAGATGTGTTTGTTTCTGCAGAAATATTCATGAAATATTAAATCACACTGCAGGAGATTTAAAAAATAAAGCGACAGAAAGTAAAATAAACTCGTTATAACGTCATATTTGAGGAATTATGAGACCCTGTCAGGAAAATAAATATTACAAGAAATAAAAGAAAAGCACAAACTAACATAAGTTTGAATATTTTATTTTGAAATGTTTTTATTTGGCTCGTGTGCCTCAGTAGGATCGCGTGATAGTCAGAGATCGATACACTGATTTAATGATAGACGGTGATGAGAGCTAGATGGCGATGTTCCTCATTAAAATGAAATGAATAATCACCATCAGTATCTTCATGTCACTGCACACACTCCTGTAATGACATCCTAAAAAGTTTTGCCATAATGTTGTGTTTTATAAATAAGTTAAATGCACTATAACATTATTTTTGACATGTTCTGGAGGGACTGTTGCTGTTGTAAAGTATTCTTTGGCTTTAACTAACAATAACTTTAAATAATTTAAAACGTCACGGTGACGTCTTCAAATTACTTGTTTTGTCCGACCAACAGTCTAAAACCTAAATATATTTAGCCTACAATGATGTAAAAACAGAGAAAAGCAGCAAATTCTCACATTTTAGAAGCTGGAAACAGCAAATGTTTGACATGTTTGTTTAATAAATGACTTAAACAGTTAATCGATTAATAAAATAGTTATTTTCTCAGCACCAAAGCTTTCCAGACGAAAGTAAACCTGAATACTTGTTATTTGTGTTATTAGTTTTTGTAACAAAAGAACTACAGTCATTCTATAATTGATTGCTGTTCAAATGCAATGCAAAGCTATAATTCCCTATAATATCCATATAGTCATGTGTTATAAAGAGCCTAACATTAGAGACACAGATATTAAAGATTCGGCAAAATGCTGTCCCTCTACAACGACAACTTTTGTCCTTTTTGCTTTTCTGTTTGTGCAGATTAAAGAGACGAGATACAGCGTGTTAATCAGTGAGCTTCAGAGGTGCTGGTAGGTGTGTTTTTGATCTTTGGTTGGAGCCAGGCTAGCTGTTTCCCTCTGCTTCCAGTCTTTATGCTAAGCTAAGCTAATTGCCTCCTGGCTCCTAGCTCCATACTCAACACGCTCCGTTGGTATCGATCTCCTCATCTAACTCTTAGAAAGAAAGCAAGAAAGTGTATTTTCCAAAATGTTTAACTATATCTTTAACACTTAAGACTTTACGTAACATGATACTGCAATCAGCGCCTGCCTCAGACGAGAACTCAGCACAGAAGAAAACAGGTTCCCTGCAGTATATATAGTCCAGGATAATTCACAGAGAAATGTGCAGAGTTGCAGGAGGAGCTCATTAGAGTGAACTGAGTCATGGCCTTCCCCCTCCGTTAATGCACTGCGATGATCATCATGCAGCACTTCTCTCATTCTTCTGAAGCCCCTTCAGAGGTTCAAATAAATGTAAGAATTACAGATAAACAGGAATGGTGGCAGCCGTTTGGTGACTGTGTGAGCGCAGGAGGAAGTCTGGGTGTGGTGAATGAGTGAATGACGCCTCAGCATCAGAATCAAAACACTTTATTTATTATTCCAGTGTTGCATTTTTAGCAGCAGCACGCTCTGTTGATGGCAGTGTCGCTCTCTATATATATATCTCAACCACTACTGGATGGATTGTCATGAAATTTGGTTCAGTCATTCATGTTCCTCAGAGGATGAATCCTATTGATTTTGATGATCCCCTGACTTTTTTCTCAAGCGTCACCTGCAGGTAATTCAGGTAACTTATCCTGCCAAATATCTCATAATCTTCTGCATGCGTTGGCACAAAATTTGGTGCAGATATCCAGGGTACCCAAACGATGAATCATCCAGATTTTGATGATCCTCTGACTTTTCCTGTAGCGCCACCATGAGGTTGACATTTTAGTTTACTTTTTAACATTCATGGTTCCCAGAGGATGTATTGCAATAACTTTGGTGATCCTCTGACTTTTCCTCTAGTGCCATCATCTGGTCAAAATATTTCATTCATGTCTAAATACCTGCAAAACACAAAGATGTAAACAGATGTCGCTTTGCTGAAACGACAATGCTGTCGTTCTTTTTAGGAAGGACAGACTCATGTTCCCCTCAGGATGAATTGTAATAAGTTTGGTGATCACCTGACTTTTCCTTTAGCGCCATCATCAGGTCAACATTTTTAATTTGTCTCTAATACTACAAATACAGTAATGAAAATAATGCTTTGCTTTATGATTAAATGAGTATTCCCATCAGCCTCAGCTGTACTTTGTGTTTAGTGCTAATTAGCAAATGTTAGCATGCTAACACACTAAACCAACACAACGAACATGGTAAACTTTATACCTGTAAACATAAACAAACCCCAAATGACAAACATGAATAGAAAAGCCAATCAGAGGTAGAGGTAGATGGTAGCGCCACTTGTTGTGTGCCACAGTGTCTTCTTTGATGCGACCACTCGGGGGCACCAAAGCTAAAAATCTTAAAATTCTAACATGGTGGCTTTAATGTACAAAAACATGAATGTAATTTTAATATAATGACAAAAGAGAGAGACAGTTTTGTGTTTGTGCGACTCCATCTGAGAAAAATTGAGAACTTGACCCTTTTGAATCAACAGCACCTTGTCTTACACTGACCTCCTGTGTGTCAGTGTGTGTGTCAGTGTGTGTGTGTGTGTGTGTGTGGGTGTGTGAACGTGTCGCCGTCCAACAGCTGTTTTATTTCTTGGAGTGATCCCTCACACAACAACATCATCATGTCTGTGTGTGAAACAACATATTCAGCACTTTCGTAAGATTGAATATTTCCAGGAAGAGGTGAAAACTCTGGAGGACATGATGACCTCCAAAATCTGTTGAAGGATAAAACAAAGATTCCTTTACTGTGTTTCTTCATAATAAAATCTCTTTATGATGAGTAAGTGACATGTAACACCACACAGCAATGAGATGAGGCTTTAATGTCAGCTGTGTTGTGTCTGCTGAAGCTGGATGTCACACTTCATAACAGCACAGAGCTCAAATTCTCACTGTTTCTCGTTTATAACACCAGACTCCGACTCGCTCTTATTAGGAACAAATGTTCTTGTATTTACAGCTGTGAATAAATCATTTTGTGTTTGAAAAGGTTCGCCTGGCCCTCGCCCGCTCCAGCTTCGCTAAAACTGCTGAGAGAGTCAGGAGAGCCAATGAATAAAGAGAAATTAGCGAACACCCACACCCAATATATTATGGGCTGTGAAAAACTGACTCACATTTACAAGCTGATTGCTGCCAATGATAAACTCAATAAACATAGTTTATCAATGACATTACAAAGCTTCCCTGTACTTTTTAAAATACATTCTTATTATATATAAAGCTACTTTTATACAACTCAAATATATGCCTTGATCAGGTCCTTAAAAAGTATCAAGTTTTTTGTTGTCTTGAATATAAACACATAAACTTATCAGATTTATTTAGTTTTATTTTAATAAATTTAAACCCTGACCTTGACCCCAGAAACAAAAGAAACATATGAACGAACTCTGCTGAGGAAGACCATGAGATGCAATTGGAAACTCCTGGAAAACCTAGTAAGTAGACTTTGAGTTAAGATCTTTATGTCAAACTATTTTTAAAGGTTTTATGGTCTATAAGAACCCATCAACCTAATGCTATTTTAACTAACTGCAGTGATATTGATATTTGGTCTTAAAATTGTCTTAAAATGATGGGATGTAATCCTGATATCTGCAGACTCTGTTTTTTCTTGTTTTTCTGTGACACAACCGTCCATATAAAGATATGTTTAGTCACGTTTTTCCACTTTTCTGCTTGGCTGCAGCCAAAAGTAATAATAATAATGAAAATAAAATAACAGAATAAAATGACAGTTGTCATCATGCGTAACATAAATACTACGGAAGCCCATTTCTGCCAGGAAAAGAAAATAAATGATTCAGTTTTATTAATATAGTGCCATATCATAACAAAGTTATCTCAGGGCACTTTTTCGAGTAGAGCAAGTCTAGACCGACTCTTTATATTTACAGAGACCCAACCTTTCCCACCATGAGCAGCACTATGCGACAGTGGCAAGGAAAAACTCCAAGATAAAAATCCCAAAAATGAATCGTAGTCAGAATTATAACATACTAAGTCAGAATTTTAAAGTAGAAAGTCAAAATAAGAGTTTAAATCAAAACGATGAGACAGTAAATCATAATCTAATCTATAAACATTTAACTTACTATCTCGTAATGTTATGTAATGTAAAAGTCATAATTTGGACTTTTAAATGTAAAAGTCATAATTTGGACTTTTAAGAAGTTGCTATCTTATAATTTGACTTAGTAAGTCAACATTTTGACTCAATATTATAATATTATAATTTTGTCATTTCTCACATTTCATTTTACTTTTCTATTTGTTGTTGGTCACTGGTGCTTTTTGTATATATTTTTATATACACCTATTTCTTTGTTACCATACTTGTGTACATAATAGTCCTGTCTATTCTTTTTTTACCTTTATTTGTTCAGCTTTGTTGTCCTCTTATATATATATATATATATATATATATATATATATATATATATATATGTATGTATATACTGTATATCTGTGTAAGTACGTTAAGAGCAATGAAAAAAACAGAGTCAGATTCCTTGTATGTGTAAACACATTTCACCAATAAAGCTGATTCTGATCCTGTTTTTTATTTTCCTGACAGAAATGAGCTTCCATAACATACAGCGGTATGAACAGCAGTGTTATCAGCCTCTTCTTCTTCTTCTTCTTCTTCTCTTGACATCAGATGGTAAACATGCTGCCACTTTCTGCTTCATTACTGTCATCATGGTAAAAGCTTATATTCCAGCCTTTATAAACTCTTTTTTATTTGCTGTTTTTCCAGCTCACATCTGCACGATTACCTTTTCTTTCTCAGCACCTTTTTCTTCTTCTTTTTTGACTTTAACATGTCGTTTTAATCCTTTGCTATGCAGTTTTACCTTTTTAATGCCCTTAAGAAGCTCTAAGGTTGTTAAAACCATCTTATTCCAACACATGTTTTCTGTATCATCTTGTTCCAGCTCTTCATTAAAGCTGTACAATGTTTACACTGAATGAAATATGATTTTTATGGTTGCATCATTCCATTAAATGGAAATATTCTACATATTATGTGAATCATTTAACACACATTCCCCCAAAATTCAGCCTGATATTTGGTATCTTTGGAAACTTTGGGATCTCCACTAGAATTTTAAACTGTGAGTTTAAACTATATTTGGGTGAACAGCTTGAGTTTATACTGACTGCACGACTCATCTGCAGGTCAGTTAAGTTACAGTACAGTAACAGGTTAAGAGTTTTCACACTGGGGGATTATTTTTGGACATGTTCAATATTTTCTCACAAACTAGTGCACTTGCATAAATAAAACAATCTAACATGTATCCCACGGCTGTCTTGATCCAAAATTAAAGCATCTCTAACCAGCCTCTGTTATTAAAACAACAGATTTAGAGGATTGTGCAGCCTGGATCTCTGAATGTTTGTATGGTTGCACCATTGGATGTCATTTTCCATTTAAAACAAATTCAATTCAAAAGTTCCCCCCAAAATCCAGTTTGGTATCTTTTGGCAACTTCAGAAGCTCCACTAGAATTTAAAATAAAGGTCTGTGGCTTTGAGAAATAGAAAACAAAACATCCTGTAAAGCTATAACACAACTAATGCAAACCAACTCAAACTGAGCCGAGCCGAGCCGAGCCGAGCCAGGCCAGGCTGAGCCCCTGGCTGTGAGCAGGAGGAGGAGTGGTCAGGCTGCTGGACTGGCTGATAGTTCAGCTGTTGGGGGGTTTGTTAAAGCCTCAGTCAGTCAGTTGAGCTGCTAACACAGACTGAGAGCACGGGTTAAATATAGAGCCGAGTCTCACTCCTCACCAGGAACAAACAGGCTGAAGGGAGAGGCTGAACATCCTGAGGGGAAAATACGATTTTATTTAAGCTGAAAGAAAGAGTCTGACACTACTACTACTCTCTCTCTCTCTCTCTCTCTCTCTCTCTCTCTCTCTCTCTCTCTCTCTCCTCAGTTCAAACTCTTCCTCTCTCGCCCTGTGAGCTCGCAGACCAAACTTGGAGAGGACAAAGCTTCACATCTGCTCCGTTACTGAGGCAGAGAAGAAGAAACCTACAGAGGAAAGTTACAGGAAAGAAGAGATTTCAGAAGAGTGATGCTGTGAAGGCTGTCAGTGAACTCATCACAGAGGACGGGAGGCATTTTTGGGAGTGAACAGCTGAGACGCCTCGGGAGTGAAGCTGAGACCAGGTAAGACACAGTGAGTTTGATTCCATCACTAACAGGTGTTTGTTCAACTTTGATTCAAGTTTTAGGCCTTTTTGTTGTCTTAAATTTATATTTTTTAATGTGAGCATATGAGATTTTTCTAGTTTCTACAGAATGCGTTCTAATAATTGAGCATCAAAGTCCTTTCTTGACCCTGAAACAGAAGTTTGGCAAGAACAAAACATGAGTAAACTCTGCTGAGGAAGACCATGAGATGTGATTGGAAACCTAGTAAGTGGACCTTGAGCTTAGATCTTCATTTAGGATCTATAAGAAACCATCGATCTGACACTTGTAAATAATTTTTAAAAAGTTTTAGTTGGTGCAACAACAAAATATTACATGTCTGATGATATACAATTAAAAAGCAAATACTGTATTTAAAATCTATAAATAATTAAAAACTATTAAATAAAAAAAATAACAACCATTACCAAAAAGTTCTAATAAACAAGATCAATAAAGTGTATATGGAAGTAAGTGCTTATCACAGTTTAAATATCCTATAAAATAAAATGAATATTATGTTTTATATTTTATTTTAAGTGCTGAAACGTGTTTTGTCTTTTCCTTTGAAAGAGTTGCTGAAAATAATTTAAATAATTGATTAAAAAAAGTAGAAATACCAAATATTATCTGATAACAGTTTCTGGAATGAGAGAAATTTCTTGATTTTGTTTCATGTTTTTTTGTTAATTGAAGACTTTTGGGTTTTTGGACCAAAGTCAGCGTCACGTTAAGACGTCACTTTGAGCTTCGTGTTCGTCATTATTCTTCTTATTATGTAGTATAATTATAGTAAGATATAAGTATCTGTGTTATATTATTATATATTATAATATATAAGCTAATGTTTATTATGTTATACACTGTTTGATTTACTTTATAGGTTTTAAAAAATCTTAACCTGCCAAGTAACAAGTAACTTTATCTGTCGTATAAATAAAAGCTGTGTTTCCCTCTGGGATTCAGTGGAGTGGCAGAAAATATAAGTACTCAAGTAAAGTACCTCAGAATTGTATATAAGTACTGCACTTGAGTAACTGCTGCTAAGTTATTATTTCGTGTCTGTATGTATTTTTAATTTGCTGCTTAGTGATTCACCTCGAGGTGTATTTTTATTAATAGTACTTCATGAATAAACTTTGCTGTCACCAAACCCAGACCGGACTCTCAGGGGTTCAACATTTGGCAAATTCATTCGTATTAATTTGATTAATCACACATTTGTTTGGTAATACTGTGTGCAAAACTAAAGCACAACATTAACTTAAGGTGACACACCTGCATTATGACGTCATCTCGTAGAGGGGTCCGGGTTAAAGTCTAGTTTGAAGGTTTATATTGTGCTTATATGATACATATTCCTAAATAAATAAACAGGGAGGTCAATAGGGTATCAGGTATTTTCAAGTCAAAAGTCCAAGTGAAGTCACGAGTCATTGGTGTTAAAGTCCGAGTCGGGCTGCAAGTCTTCTTTGATTTTGTCAAGTCGAGTCTGAAGTCATGTGACTCAGTCATGAGTCCACACGTCTGGCAGATGTTGTATAAACAGAGTAGACAGCAGCAGAGTTACAATATGGAGAAACAGAGTTACTAAATGAAGTCCATAAAACATAATTTAAAGTAAATATAAAGTGTAATAAGTTGTGGCGTGAAGACTGCGAGTTACTGGAATTATGTTCCACCCACTGAGTCATGGACGGACGCTCACACAGTGAATCAGTGAGTTATGACTCCCCTCGTTCACAGCACAGTAAATGCCTGTTACAGGAAGCAGAACATTAGAAGGCATTAATTTAATAGATCTTTTACCAGAGTACTTAAGCTCTGCTCGCCGGGGGACGAGCTGCTCTTAGTGATGTGTAGCTGATGGAGGAGATGATGCAGCAGCAGCAAAATGCTGCTCCATGCAAAGTAATGGCCACTTCCTTTAAACCACACTGCTGTCTCAATGGACGGTAATGCCAGTATCCCAACAACTGTTATTATCATTATTATTATTATTATTATTATTATTTAGCTCAAAGCACCGCTGTGTCTTAGTTCAGCCTCACAGAGCTGTTAGCAGTTCACTAGTTTCAGCTCTTCACATGTGAATATTTGCTGGTTTTCTTAGATTTTTAAGATATTAAATGAAATATCTTTGGTTTGTGGACTGTTGGTCAGACAAACAAACAATGTGAAGATGTTAACGTGGTCATTGGGAGATTGTTTAACATTTGACAGATCAAGTAACTTTAAGAGACGAGATCAGCAAGCTGTCAAAAAAGTCTAATGCCTCGTCAGCAGCCTCATTTTAATTAATATCTTGTATATAAACCTTACAGCTTCACTGGTGTTTGGTGGCGATAGCAACTTTGGCCTAAAGGTGGCACTAGAGAAAAGATATATATATAATACTGTCATTATAACAATCTGCAAAAATATTTGACACAGCTGTGGTTCAGGTTTAGTTGGTTAGGATTTAGTGGAACGACTGTGGTCATGGTTACAAGAAACCAACCCTGACCCTTGTTAGGAAACAGGAAACAAACAACAACGAACCTCCCTTTGCAGACTTTTTGCATCTATAACATCGTCTGACTATTTCCTCCTTTGCTCCCGACAGACGGACCGCTAGAGGGCGCTGTCACCTGAACGTAAACATGCGTCATTATTGGGCATTTGCTAAAAATGAGCTGTTTTTCTTGGGAGGACAGCCTTCTGCGAAGTGTACTTTAGTAACAAAGATGAAGATTATATAAAATATTTTTACCACTTTTATTCTGCACCAGTTAGTCTTTGTGTTGCATGTTAGACATTTAGTGCGACTCAGCTGTGGTTCAGTGTTTGGCTGTAAGGATCAAACCTGTGACGTCTCGATGTCGGGACGGCCTGTTACCTCCAGACGACGGGCTGTGACCACCCTTCTAGTTAAATATGGAAAACGTGCCCCATTTGATCTGTGTTGAATCCCAACAGTGAACAGAGCGGCTCTCTGGCTCGACCTCCTCTGTGTTATCGTACCCAGCATGCTTTGCTCTGACCAGATCTCGTGGGACCTTTCTCTCCATTAATAGCTTTTTTCCCCACTGTTTTCACTGCAAGTTATTTTGAACCCTTTTTTTTCTGTGAGCAGGACCTGAAGTAGATCTGTGGAATGGATTATTTAACTTCACAACAACAAAAATCTTTCATTTTATTTTTTATTTAAAGCTGAAACCCCAAAAAGTCGGGGTGTTAGACGTCACCTGTGTCGGCCTGTCGGCAGGATATATCAAGCTGAAATTTATCAACAGATTTCTGTAAGACTTGGTGGACAGATCGGCCCCAGGCCAAAGGACCACTGATTAGGTTTTGGTGCTGATCCAGATCTGGGATTTCCACCAGTTGTTACAAATCCTTCAGGGAGATTGAAAGGGTCAAAATATTAATTTTCACTTAAACTGTTGTATTCACAGAAACAGGTGTGAATTGCAAGTGTTTGCATCTGCAAGGCAGCGCTGATCACTCTGTTACCTTTAAATGATCGTTACACCAGCACACTGTATCATGTCTGGATGCTGATGTTGGTTGTTTGGTCGACCGTTTCAACACTTTCAACACTTCAGCCCAAAGTTATCGCGACAGAAACTGGCATTAATGTTTCATGATCCTCAGAGACTTATTTATTTCCTTTGGTGACCCCCTGACTTTTTGTTTCATCCGTCTCTCCATAACACATACGTAATCTTTACTCCTCCCAAGTGTAACTACGTCAGTGATAATGGATGAATGACACTGCTGTTATGGTATTTATCTGATCCCTGATCAGTGCAACCACTGAATGATCTGTATTGGTTTAGGGAGCAGTGTGAGTGAGAGCCTGTAAAGACGAGGAAAACGTTTGTCTCGTAGTCCATAGATTTGATTCATTCATGGGTTTGTGTTAGTTGATGGATGTTATTAAACTGTTATTGTTGTGATTAAACTGCACAAGTGCACAAGTCATTCTTCCTCTGCCGTTTCTGGCAGTTCAGGTGCATTGCCACCACCATCTTGTCTGGAGTAACAGCTGACCCGGATCTGCATGTAGTCCAAGAAAACCAAGATGGATGCGATCAGATTTGTAATCTGCGTATGGCACACATGGGTTGACCCTTAATGATGGTATCCATGATTAACCTGAAGAGTAAAAGTGATGGAACCAGGATGGAAAGGAAGAACATTTACAGATGGAAGACAAAAGAAAAGAAAAAACTACTTTTCTTGATGTCTTGGTAAAGTGTTGATCCACCAGGAGCCTCCAGAAGAGCTTCAGTGCTCCTTGTCATAGATTCTCCAAGTTTCTGAAGTTTACTGGAGGGATGAACGGCATTCTTCCAGAAGATATTCCCTCATTAGCTGCTTTGATGAACACTGTCTAACACGTCGCTTCAAAATCTCCCACAGGTGTTCAGATTAGAGTCCAGCTCAGGCCGCATATTTCCCTGCATGGTTTTTGGCTGTTTTTTTTAACTTCCCTGATGACAGATTTTGTTTGACGTCCTCCATCTTTAGCCAGGCTACATGGATATCTACCGCCTGTGTGTTGCGTTCATGAGTTTTCACGTAAATAACAAACCCCAGCACTGAACAGGAAGCACCATGTCAGCTTGGGTCGGGTATCCACTCTCCAGTTCAGATGGGTTGAGCTGTGGTGAATGTGAAGGCCATAGCAAGTGATTCACATCGTGATTCATCAAACCATCTGCATTCGAGAAACACAAAGTATCAAAAAAGACACGGTATCATATTAAAAAGTGACTTGTTTTGTGTGAGTGTTTGCTGCTGCAGTCTGTACCAGTGTCACTGTGTCGACCTGTGGCAGCCGGAGGCCAGCTGATAAGACGGCAGCCATGAGATCACTCTGCTGGTTCAGCTCAGTGACCTGTGTGGGAGGTTTATGGGGGGGGGGTCATAACAGTGACTGCTGTTCCCATGACAGCACAACAGGGACCAGAGAGGAGGGCTGTGTTTGTTTGGGTTCAGTTTTCTGTTCCGTAGAGGGCAACAACAGCTGATAACATCACGATAGATCACGCTGGATGTTGTTGCAGGTTCTCTCAGCTCGGACAGAGAAATATGAACAGTGGGGGGGTCACCATGCTTCTTTGATGAATACTTCTATTTTATCTTCAGTCATATTAAAGCCCAGACATGCTGCACCCTCATCCAGGTTTCCATCAGTGTTTCAAATTTAATTTTGCTCTTCCAGAAAAGTTCTGACCAAACTGCAGCAGCTTACAACACGATGGTGTGCTACGTCAGCTCTCCAGAGAGGCAACAATTTTATTGCATTTGCTCCCCAAATTGGCACATATCACAGGGTTCGTCCAAAGTCTGGAAAGTTTGGAAAACGCTTAATTTGAACCGTTATGTTTTCAAGGTTAGGAATATGCTTGAAATCAAATATACTTCTTGAAAAATGCTGGATTTTCAACATAATCTGGTGTTTCATCATCGACACAGTCACTCATGGAAACCAAAAACCTTTTAATATTTGAAATGAAACGATCCCGTCGTCATATTTGTTTGTTGTCTCCTGGCGTCTCACAGGGCGACCATCTGCTCTCAGACGATTCTGTAAACTTTATTTTTCGCAATTGCATTTATAGTAACATGTTAGATGTGATGATAAAAGCTTTGAGAGTCTTTCAGGTACCTTGAAAGTGCTTGAACAGTGCTTGGATTTTACTCTTAAAAAGCTGTACGAACCCTGATATCAGCTACTGCACTTCGACTACGTCATCTGTCTGTTTGATGTGTGCTGTGGTGAAACACAGGGCAGCCGGTGTTTATTGCTCTGCAGTGTTGCTGCGAATCTGTCCCAGTGACCGACTGCCATAAAATCATTTTCCCCCATTGCCATTATAAAAGACACATCAATACAAACTGTCGACAGGACACGTTGAATGGTGAACTTCTTTTTTAAACCACAAAGATTCATTCTTGATCTTGGAAACTGTAGTTTGACCAAAAAAGTCGCTCGACAGAGGAATATTTGTAACGTTCAGAGCCTATAAGAAAAGCTATTTTTTGTGTGAGACATTATCTTGATGTAAAATGTGCGTCCCGTACATTTAAACACCAATGCAAGTGTATTGTTGGTTGCACGATATGGAATTAAACCAGGAAGTTACCTGTTTGTGCTAAGCTAGGCTAACCACGTCCTGGACCTATCTGCATTGAACGCAAAGAGATTATTGACATTCTCATGTAACTCTACGAGCACTACATAAATATATATGTGAGCATCTCAATAAGAGTCAAAACCCACTTTATGTTTATTGAACTTGACATTAAGTCTTAGAGAAATAAGATATTATCATGTTAACATGCTGAATGTTTGCATGTTTACACACAATAGCTGTTAACGTGCACGACTGACATGCTAACTACTGTGGATATACTTTGGTTTAACTCTTGCATGTATGACACTATAGTAGGGAAAGTAGTTCAATTAAAAAGGTTTCTAATATGTGAGTCAAGACACTTGTTTTAGGACACACTCCAGGTGTAGGTGAGCTTGAATTAAGCAGCTTCCTGTCAGGTTACTACTGTTTTTTGTTCTACGTTGTCAAATGTTTTCTCAGCTTTAATTTGAACAGAGAACCTGCTCAGGGACCTGAGAGATTTCATGCATCAGTGATCAATTATCTCTGTCTTTACTGGCTCTGAGGTCACTTATGGGATGATCCAAGCTTATTCCTCTCTTATGAGTCATTTCTCAAGTGAGTGACAGGCTGAATCGCTGGTGGGCTGACCACCGACCACTTGAGATTCATCAGCGTTTGGGAGCTAAACAGCTTGTAAAAACTTAACATGACGTAAAAAGGAGCAGTGGCCAAACCCTCTCTTACTCTCATGATATCCTGCCCAATCTCCCCCTCCTCACCCCCCCGCTCTACTCCCAGAGTTTATGAGGGAAGTGACTTCATGCTCATTTCATCTGAGAGGCATGTGAGAGTTGGCTGCTGCTCGGCTGCATGTCAGGGATGATGTCAGCTTTCTGGACCGGTCACCGCTGATTAGAGCTCTTGCACAAACTGCTGGGAGGATAAAAACCTGCCTCGTCTCAGCCCACGAGTTTCCCCCCGATGACTGCCGTGGTGCGGGAATGCGTTGTCGCCCTGGGCAAGATTTTTATGTTGGGTGCAACAGAGAGGAGTGTCGCATGCTGCCATAGATTTGACTGAGCTAATTTGAAGGTGTCATGATGGGATATTGTCTCTTAGCTGAGGAAAAATCAAAACTTAACCATGAGATCTCAGACAATTTCCTAAAGAGAACCAAACAAAGCAAATACATGTTGACTATCTCTGCTTTATAACGTAATAACGTAATGATTAAGTATCTGACAACAGCTGTATTGCGATTGAGTAAAGAGTAAAAGATTAAAATAGCTAAGGTCAACATCTGACCTGAAACTTGATAAATGCTGTTGAACGATGATGTGAATCTTGAAGATTTTAAAATTACATTTAACAAAAATAACACAACATACCTCTAATTACAACACATGCCAATAACGTTTGACTAAATTAGTAAATAAGGTCAGTTAGCTTAGCATAATCTGATACTTCCCAATCATTCCAAACAGTTTGAATGCTGCTAACTCTGAAACAGATTTCTCCATGTATGCAGACAGAAATAAAACAAACACCTACAGTTACACAAGATTTATCTTTTGTCCTCCTAAAACTGCAATTTTTGGAAGTTATGCTAGCTTGACGCCTAAGCTGTGTCTCAAATTGCGTACTTCTGTACTTACACTTGTTATTTTGAGTGCATACGTGCGTTCACACTGACAGTTATGGTAAAATGCAGCACTGTAAGTACCCGGATGGTGTTTAACTCATAACGGTCAGAAAGTTGAGTGTGGAACGCTGCACACTTCTCACCCTCAACGGTCGCCATCTTGGCTACGTAGCGGAAGGGGAGGACCACCAACGTAAGAAAATGGCAGCCGCGGTTGTGATTGTTACGGCTAAAAGTAAAAGCACGTTCATTTTTTATTCATTTTTAATATAATTGAATTGAAGTCAAGTGAGCAAACGTGCTGGCAGATATTTCGGCGTGCGACAGTCGCAGTAAATGTTGGCGATAATGCTCCGCCCGGCTGCAGTCCATCATTAAAAAGAAGAAGAAGAAGACGCGGTCAAAGGTTGCGATCGTCATTTCCGGTAAGCGCACAACAGCAGTATTTGATTTGAGACGACACTACCCTGTCAAAATTAACTCACTACACAAGTCAGTACATAGAGTACACAGTGTACTGCATGTAAGTGTACTAACGGAAGTACGCGATTTGAGACACAGCAATAGTTTACTGCTCTTGACTGGACAGAGCTACAGATGTTTTCTAGCAACCGATTTACAGCTAAAACATTTCTTAAGCTTTAGTGGTGCAACCTGATTTAGTAAATCTCTAATTTGAAACTAGCTAGTAGCTACTAAGAACTTAAAGTGATAGATTTATGATTAGCTGGGCTGCCAACTCCAGCTCTAACTAAATGATGAAGCCTTGCTTGCAATGTTTAGTTGTGAAGTAACAAGTTTACAAATGACTTCTCCTCCTCTCTGCAGCAGATAAACCTTCCTGCAGGACTTTATGTAGGCAGATCTCTGCATTAAGTCCAAACCTCTGACCCGGTCTTCACCGTGGTTTTACATTAAACTGGGCTGCATGTATGATTTCGATTTCTGTAGCGGCCTCTTCGAGGCCCTGCTGCTCACTCATCTGTGGAGCCTGAAGACCCCCATATAAGGTGGCAGGTAATGAAGGCAGGGTCACTGCAGTCAAAGGCAGAGGTCATCTGCAACATGATCCTGTATATAAACCGGAATCTCATATAATTTAAATAAGGGAGCTGCTGCAGCTGCTGTTTCACTGCATCTCTAAGAGGAGTTGTTTGGAAGTTTCAAACTCTTTTCAGCTGTCAGAAAGTACAAGGAGTGATATTCTGAAGTGGTAGGTTAGAGACAATATGGGTACATACACATATATGATAAGTTGAGTTTGCAAAATAGGTTTTACCATATCTTGTAAGGTCATAATGTGAGCACACAACTACAACTACACAACTACAGTGTTTACGTTGATAGTTATTAGTATTCGGACTCTGCAGCAATTTGGTCTTTTTGAGACAAAACAGGACTTGTTCGCAAAGGCAACTTTTGCATTTTTTAGACGAGAGAAAAATACAAGTCCTCCAAATTAAACGACAAAATGCGTTGTTTGTCCACGCCCTCCAGAACCACACATAGAAGTGTTTTCTGATGTGACGGCTCTGTCAGCAGGACGACATCATGTCTTCAAAAACTGTTAAAAATCACTGGTGAAAAATACATTGATTTTATGATGTGACCACGTCAGGGGTAAGCTTTCGTTGGGTTTAGGCACAAACGCCACTTGGTGAGATTTAGGGAAAGATCGTGGTTTGGTTTAAAATTACTACTTTGTTAAGGTTAGGGTCCTTAGTCACTGTTAAGGGACAATCGTGGTCATGCTTTAAAAAAACCCAAAATTGACTGTTGGTTTGAAACGGGAAACAAACAGCGACCTCCTGAGTTAAAGTCAGATGTTTTGTCGGCCTCCTCTTTGCCTCTTTCACTTGAATGTAAACAAATGTCATTTTGGGACATCAGGAAATTCAGCTCAATGCAACAAACCTGTGGATGTAAGATTGGTTTAATGTTCAACTGGGAGTTTGGAAGTTAAAATGTGTGTAAAATTATAGCGCCCCCTTATGGTGGACATGGTTACTAGAGCCTGACCTATAAATCGCAAGTAAGAAGAAATGTCAGTAGAGAAATGCCAAAGAGACAGTATGTTTGAAATAACTGTCCACCAGAGAGCACTGACAAGTTTATTTTTCAAATGTAAAACGTCCCGCTCACTACATTCTGCCACAATAAAATGTTTTGTATGTTAAAAAACAAATATTAGCCAATATATGTCTTTTTTTTTTTACTCTAAATATGAAATTCAGTATCGACCTCTAACATCCAGTATCAGTCGGGCTATAATGGTTATTTTTGTGTGTGTGTGACCAGTTCTACACATTTAATATTGTGCCAGGTGGCAAAATAGTGATAAACAAAGACAGGACAAATACTAACAAAAGCTGAGGACAAAGTCACCTTCACCTCTTAACGGTGAACTTCAGATGAGAAACGTAACGGAGGACCAAAACTACTCTTTCAAACTTTACGTTAAGCAGGTATATTCAAACTGTTCTGTCTTAAATCTCCATATAGAAACACTTTTAATGACAAGGTCTCTGTACGTGCCGCTGCTGCAGGCTGATCATAAATGTTCTATTTTGGATATCGCTATGACGTGCTAAAGATGGTAATGTGAGCCTGTAGTGACATTTAAGCCTCAACTGTAAGTGTCACTATTTCAAGCAGCGTTCAAGCCGCTTGATAGACTGATATTAGTCGAGCACTGTGCGGAGTGGTTTTCCATGGATTCATAAAAGCCGGAACGACACGCTGATGCATGAATATGTGTTTTTGTTGTCATATCACTTACTGTGCAGGTACCAGAGGTATGAACCGGTGCACAGTTTCATTGTGTTGCCTAATGCCTCTAAACAGCTTATGAC